>VMDO01008244.1:0-68288 GCA_007922755.1 Pedetes capensis | reverse complement strand
ACAAGTATAACATCTTAACTTGAAATTGATCAAGAAAGGTCTAGCAAACACCTTATATGAAGCCATATATAAATGACTCACTGGATCTAGATAATGTTTTTTCTTGAGACAGGATCTCACTGTGTAGCCCAGGCGGGCCTGGAACTTGCTAGATCGACTAGGCTGGCCTCAAACTCACACTGATCCTCCTGCCTCAGCCTCTCAAGTGCTGAGATTATGGATTTGTACCACCCTACTAGATAAATTCTTATAAATGTCTTTGGCTTTGCTGTAGAGGGCTGCAAATGCAACATAGCTGCAGATAGAAGAACTAGGCAGGATTTCTTCTCTGGACTGGGCGATTGATTTATGTTAATGATCTGAACAAATGTACATAACTACATTGCAATAGAATAGCTAAAAGCTTGCAAATATGTAACTTTTACAACTTTTCTGCTTCTATTTTATTTGGGGGAAAACTGGGATCTTGCCAAAGGATGCCTTATTCTGCGAGATTCCTGGATGTGATGTGAATGTGGAACTATAGCTGGGATTCTGGAAGGCAGGAGGCCCAGTACCTGCATGCGACAGCACCCTTGAATCCCTGCCAGGATTCTAGCCCAGCCTGTGCAGCAGGCTGTCAGTTTGGGTTCTTGTCAACATTTGTGATCTGATGCTCAGAAAGTCATGGAATACCACAAAAGGCACACAGGAGCCCAGAAATTGCTCAGCTTAGACTGTTAGGACTGTTGTCTAACTGCACCACCTGCTATGTTTTCTGGGCTATTTTTGACATTTAGATTAGGATGTTAGAGGTAGTTAGCATGGTGGCTGTGCAGGGAGAATATTTTTTTCTATCTAGCCTCAATCTTTCACTGATGATACTAAATGTGTGTGTTTTCCTCACACCAACCAATTCTCCACCTCTCTGAAATGCCAAGTGATCTCCTACAATTTAATTAAATTCTGACATTATCTGGAGTTAGTGCAGACCCCATCAGGTAAAGGTTCAGTCCTACAGTCCCATAAGACTGCCCCCTATTTCATTCAGACACCAACCAAAAGTAGTATGTCTATGAAAAGTCATAGTGAAACCCATTAATATTTACAACTAATATGCATTAACTATAAAAATTATAAAACAAATAAATAAAAAAGGTATTGTGTCCCTAAGTTACCTACAACTCTTTTTTTTTTTTTTTTCGGTACTGGGGGTTTGACCCAGCCAGGGCCTCACACCTGCATGCTCTGCAAGTGCTGGACCACTGAGCTGCACCCCCAGTCCATTTTTTAACTTTTTGAGACAGGGTCTTGTTAAGTTACGCAGACTGCCTCTGGTCTCAAACTTACAATCCTCCTGCCTCAGCCTCCTGAGCCGCTGGGATTACAGGCTTGTGCCATCTCGCCCAGCTCAGTTACCTACAACTTTTGGCTTGGCTACAAATCAGGAGTTCCCACAACCCTCTCCTCAGGCTTGGTAATTTGCTGTGACAGCTCACAGAACTCATGGAGAGACATTCACTGTTTTATTATAAAGGATATGATAAATGACATAGACGAGGAACCAGAAGAAGAGGTACCTCGGGCAAGGTCTGGAAGAGTCCTGAGTGCAAATTCCTCTGCCTTTATGGAGGTGGGATGTCCTACCCTCCTGGTATGTGGGTGTGTTCACTAGCTCAATAGCTCTCCAAATCCTGTGCTTTAGAGATTTTTATGGAGATTTCATCACATAGGCATGATTATTTCCATCTTTAGCTCCTCTCTCCTGGAGGGGTGGAGCTGAAAGTTCCAAACTTCTAATCATGGCTTGGTCTTTGTGATGACAAACTCCCATCCTGAAGGCACCCAAGAGCCCATTGCAAGGTACCTCACTAGAATGAAAGATACACCTATCACCCAGCAAATTCCAAAAGATGTAGTATGTGACTTCCATTCTAGGTTGCTCATGATCTAAGACAGCTGCTGAAAATCCAGCCATAACATGTATATTCCAAGTAGGAAGCAGGAGGAAGTGAGGAAGAATAAAAAGAAGAGCAATCACCAGCTGTCTGAGGAGTTTTTATATGCACTGTTCCCTTACCCTACCCCCAATAGCACTTCTTCACACTTGCTAAGGAAAAATAAAGTCAGATGGTCACAGAATTTCATAAAAGGCTGAAAAATGTAGTCACTCCTAGTAAAATTGTGGTTGTGTTACTCAGGAAGAAGACAGTAATGCTGGTTGGGCAGGCAACCTGTAGTTGTTGCCTACTTATGTCTGATCCAAGAAGGCTATTTCAGCTAACCTGGTACTGAGTTGAAAAGTATCTGTGTATACCCAAGGCCACTGATGAAGCTAATCAGGTTCAGAAATTAATGTGGTTCTTCAATACTTTAAAGAATGCCTTTGATCACTGATCTATTCTGTCCTGTTTAGTAAGCTTTAAAAACAATGTCTGAGAGGACTTCTGGTTTAAAGTGCTTCTGATCAACAGCCCATAACACAGCGTTCTTGAATTTTCAACCAAATGTTGGGAAGCTATGGCAGGGAGTGGTAGGGGGAAGCTAATAACCCACCTTGAAAACTAAATTTAATGCATAGCATAAACCCAGAATTTCAGAGGCATCTTTAACAGACAAATGAAGGCTAAGGCCAACCTTTCCTCATTTGGCTCATGAAACAGAATATCTCTGAATATCCAGCACTTGGGAAGTTGAAGCAGGAGGATTAACACGATTTCGAGCCCAGTTTGGTCTATATAGTGAGTTCCAGGACAGCCTAGGTCTACATAACAAGACCCTGTCTCAAAATATAAGACCCTTCAGACCTCCCACTATTTGCCTTTTGACTGAAATACCCACCTGTCCTTGTACTGCAGTGTCCTGTCAGGTAATGGAAATAAGTTTTCCTCTTTCTTCTTTGTTATCTCTTGCATTTATTTAAAGACAGAAGCCATTCCTCAGAAATTAACCAGATAATAATAAGTAATATGTGTGCGTGCGTGTGCAGGCATGCATGTGTCTGTGTGTGCGCGCGTGCGCATGCGTGTGTATATGCCGATGGATACACTTGAAGATGCTAGGGTGAGAAACTGGAAGTAGTACCTACATCCTATGTCATGCATCCTCTACAATTAAAGAGCAGCCAGGGTGGGCATTGAGAGAAAGAATTCTGTTGGAACCAGTTGCAGCTGTAATTTTTCAAGAATCACATTGGTTCTAAGTGTCAGGTGCAGGGTTGAAATGGCTGGGCAGCCAGCAGAAGTCAGAACTGGGCTGGATATTATGTACTCTGGCCTGCCCCTCAACTGTGGAGCTGAGAACAGAGTTTATCTTCACACAAATAGAAATAGAGCTAGGTGACATCCATACACATTATCTCTTGTCAAAGACTGAGTTGGAAAACATTTACCTTGAAAAAAATGACTTAACTATGATGTAAAGGCACTGTAGCCTTGAGACACTGGAGCCAGATTGTCTGTGTTCAAATCCTGACTCTATCAGTAAAAGCTGTATGACCTTAGGCAAATTACCTAACTTCAATGTCTCACCATTTGCACCTGTAAAATAAGTTCAATAATGCTTCTTACCTCATAGAGTTGAAAGCATCACGTGAGTCAGCTCATGAGAAATGCTTGGGACAGTGTATAGTGACCACTCAATAAATATAAACTATATTGTGATGCTGAAGATTGTGATTAAAGGGAAAAAGAGTTTAATATAGGTCGGTAAATAAATGATAAGAACAAGGGAAAGGAAAGGGATGGAAGATTCAGAAGGCAAATGTATCTTCAAGAATAATGTAATACAGATGCCAAAGGAGAAATTCAGGAAGATGTTTTGTATCTTCAGTAGAATAAAAGAAGATGTGGTCTTTATGAAATATGACAGAAATCCGCAATGAAGTAAAGAAATAAGCAAAATTTAAAAACACAAAGAGCAGAACTGCTAACATAGAAGATGAACATGTGAAAAACAAGCCTGAAATTTTTTTCCCAGAAAGCAGAAGAAAAGGGAAAAATTATATGGGAGAATATAGATACAGAAAATTGAGATATGACTCATAAATAGTTGTAAATGATTCTAATAATTGTGAAGATGAGAACAGAATAAATGGGACAGAAATAATGCTTATGGAAAAATATATTTTCAAACTGCCAGAAAGAGCTTTATATGTTGATTAAAAATGGTTTGCACATGGGCTGAGAGTGTGGCTCAGGGGTAGAACACTTGCCCCATGTGCACAAGGCCCTGGGTTCAATCTCAGCACCATAAAACAAACAAACAAATAGAAGGTTTCCTCCTTCCATACTGAATCAATGAACAGAAACTCACACTTAGGCACACACAAAGTGTACAAAACATCCAGATTGAGGAGGCAAGCTTAAAAATTAGTGTGGCTTTATATAATATATATATATATATATATATATATATATATATATATATATATATTCTCTCTCTATATATTCTACCCCTGAGCCACACATACACACATACATACATATATACATATATACACATATACACATATGTGTATATGTATATGTATATATGTGTATATATGTATGTATATATGTGGTGTGTATATACATATATACATATACATATATGTGTATGTGTGTGTATATATACATATATACACATATACATATATGTGTATATGTATATGTGTATATATATGTATATATGTATGTATGTATGTGTATGTGTATATATATATATAACTTCTATATGCTAAGAAGAGATAGAAACACAATTATTTACCAGTATATTTTTTGTCTCCCTGGAAAATGTAACAGAAACATCAGAAAAAAACTACAGAATTAATAAGCAAGTTCAGTATCATGATCAGTTTAAAATCAATATGCTACCTGGCATGGTGGTACACTCCTGTAATCCCAGGGACTCAGGAGGCAGAGACAGGAGGATCACAAGTTTGAGGCCAGAAGCAGCCTGGGTAATTCAGCAAGACCTTGGCTCAAGATAAAAAGTAAAAATAGGGCTGGGAGTGTGGCTCAGTATTAGAGTACTTAGAAAGTATGTGCAAGGTCCTGAGTTCAACCCCCTAGTACTGCTAAATAAATAAATAAATAAATAAAACCTAACATACTAAAGCAACAATTTTCTTATTTCCCAGCAATAAGAGTTTAATGGAGTGCTTGTTAATCTTGGAGGTGGAGGCTGGGTGACATCTTTGATAGGCCATGAAGCTAGGGCACAGGGCCTGGAACCCAGGGCCTGCCAAGAGGGAAGCTTGAAAAACTTCATGCTTTAAGATTGAGACTACAGTTGAGCACCCTGGCACATACCTGTGATCTCAGTGGCTCAGAAGTTTGAGGCTGGAGGATCACAAGTTTAAGGCCAGAGGCAGCCTGCACAACTTAGTAAGACCCTGTCTCAACATAAAAAATAAAAATGGAGGTGTGGCTCAGTGATGAAGCACTTGCCTAGTATGTGTGAGATCCTGGGTTCAACTCCCAGTATTGACCAAAAGAAGAAAAAAAGACTGAGACTCCAAAAATATACCTTCACCTTAAGAGTAAGTTTGAACCAGAATGAAAAAGGCCTTCAGAGAGATTGCTGTTCAGCTTTAATTATTCAGTCCCTAAAACTGGGTAAAGGTGATGCTAGATTACTCCCAGTACTTCCAGGCACAAGGCAGAAATAATGCAAATCCACTGTAGGAAAGGTATAACTACAGGCTTAATTCTCCAGGATAATATAACAATACTGAATATGTATGCATCTAAATATAAAACATTGAGCTGAGTAATAATAAAATTAATGTATTAACAAACTTGTGCAATATAGATAAAACTGTGCCTGGAAAGGAATATATATGCTTAAAAAGGAAGTATAGGATGAAATGTACATACATAAAAATATACATAGATATATTTATATTAATATCTTATATTAAATAACATAATAAGTTTGTAATATATTAATTATTTAATCTATAAACATTTATATGCATATAATATAGGAGAAAAATCTCTTGGTAGCATTATCAAGGTTTATTACAAAACCACAGTATTTAAGACTTTTTGATATTGGCTCAATGGATTCAAATAGTAATGGATTTGAATAGTCAATGGATCCAAACAGTAAAACAGATATATGAACCCTTGATTATGTCAAAGGTGGCACAGTAGAACAGAAGAGAAAGGAAAGCCTTGTCAGTGAATGTGCCAGAATATATAAATACCCATTTGGAAAAAGAAGGCACTCGATTTTTTAAATGTAATATTTAATACATAGAAAAAATGTACATAAAGTATTGGTATATTATAAAGTGTGATGACCATGTCAGCCAATTTTTCATCATTGGGACAAGATACCTGAGGTAATCAATTTACAAGGAAAAAAGATTATTTTGGCTCATCGTTTCAGAGTTTCAGTCCATAGTTTTTGGGCCCTGGGGAAGTAAGTACATTATGGAGGGAGTATATGACAAAGAAATTCACCTCATGACTTCCAGGAAGCAAAGAGAGAAGCAGGAAGGGGGTGGGGTCTCAATATCCCCTTCAAGGGCATTTCTTCCAATGACCAGACTCTTTCCTACTAGACTCCACCTCCAAAGGGCTCTCTCTATCACTTCACCATGCTGAGGACCAAGACTTTAACACAAGGGCTTTGGGGAGTCATTTCAGATCCAAACTATGGTAGTGACAAACCCGTGAGGTCACTGCCTATTTATAAATTAGAACATTATCCATTCTGTTGAAGATGTTCGTGTCTCCTCTTTTCCTCTCAACTTCTTCATTATGAAAGGGAAACTCTATCCTACTTTTGTGTTTATTATTCTTTCCTTCTTCAAGTCAGAGTGATATTTATTTAGCTGAAAGTTAAATCTGATAATTATTAGTTTTTGTGTCTGGTTAGTAATGAATGAAAAAAACAAGATTTGACAAATAACTATATTACATTCTAAGCGATTTTTTAAAAACTTTAATATTATTTTTATACATTTGAAATGAATACACTGACAAATATAGTGGCTTGCTTTTATGGGACTGGCACTTGATGGCATATAGGGAGAAATTGTGAGGAAATTGGCAAAAACCCCAAAACGGGGGAAACAAAAATAACTTGGTTGGACGTTTGTACAAAACCCTTCATGAATCCCCTGAACCTGATTGGACAATTGGACTCAAAGCCGACTGGCTCAGGCCATTCCATGGGCAAGCTATATAAGGAGCTGCGCTGTGGCAGCTCAACCCTTTTTGCCCTTCCTCTTGCCTGGACCATCGGCAAGGAAACAGCTCGACCCTTTTGGTCTGGATCTTTGTCCACCAACAAGGAAAGATCCCGTTCTTGCCCAGACCACCGATGAGGAAACAGCTTTCCCGCTCTTTCACCTGGACCTTCAGTGAGGAAAGAATGCTCTCCCACCTTGACCATCAACAAGGAAAGAACCCGCTCTCCATCTGACCACCAACGAAGCAAGAACTGTTTCCTGGTGACCACTGAGACCACCAACACAGGTGTTTGCCCCTGGAAGGCAAAAGCGCCTGAGGCTTTTCCTTTCTCCCATTTCTGCCAGCATCCTGAGGGCCACAGGAGTCTGTGCCCCTCACCCAAGGGTCCCTAGTGAATTGTGTTTAGTATCTGTGTGTGCAGAGGCACTGCCTATCTGAACATCCAGGCCGGACTGGGAGGCACGCTCCCCACAATGGTAGAATTTAAATTGACCAAAAGAGGTCACTAAAAATATATTTTACGTAAATTAACATTTATGGTGACTGGAATGCAAAAGTTGGAAACAAAGAAGGTTCAGTAGTTGGAAAATATGGTCTTGGTGACAGAAATGATGCTGGAGAACTTATGATAGAATTTTGTCAGACCAATGACCTTTTCATAGCAAACACATTTTTTCACCAACATAAGCAGTGGCTATAAATATGGACTTCACCAGATGGAACATAACAGGAACCAAATTGACTACATTTGTAGAAAGAGACGATTGAAAAGCTCCATGTCAAATGTCAGAACAAGACCATGTGCTGATTGTGGATCAGACCATCAACTTCTCAAATGCAAGTTCAAACTGAAACTGAACAAAATTAGAACAAGTGTATGAGAGCCAAGGTATGACCCATCTGAGTTCAGAGGCCACCTCAAGAATAGGTTTAATGGATTAGACATAAATGATAGGAGAGCAGATGAACTGTGGCTTCATATCAAATATATCATTCATGAAGAAAGCAAAAGGTTATTAAAAAGACAGGAAAAGAAGAAAAGACCAAATTACATGTCAAAAGATACTTTGAAACATGCCCTTGAATGTTGAGCAGCTAAAGTAAATGGAAGACATGATCAAGTTAAGGAACTAAACAGAAGATTTCAAAAGGCAGCTCAAGAAGACAAAAACAAATATTTTAATAATATGTGCAAAGAGCTGGAGACAGAAAACCAAAAGGAAAGAACATACTCTGTATCTCTCAAGCTTAAAAAAATTGGAGAAAAAATTCAAGCCTCAAGTGGCAATAGTGAAAAGATTCTACAGGGAATTGATGGAATACCAATAGAGATGTTTCAACAAACAGATGCAGCACTGGAGGTGCTAACATGTTTATGCCAACAGATTTGGAAAACAGCTACCTGGCCAACTGACTGGAAGAGATCCATATTTGTGCTTATTCCCAAAAAAGAGGATCCAACTGAATATGGAAACTATCAAATAATATCATTAATATCACATGCAAGCAAAATGTTGCTAAAGATCATTCAAAAGTGACTGTAGCAGTATATAGACAGGAAACTGCCAGAAAATGAAGCCAGATTCAGAAGAGGGCAGGGAACCAGGGACATCATTGCTGATGTCAGATGGATATTAACCAAAAGCAGAGAATATCAGAAAGATGTCTATCTATGTTTTATTGACTATGCAAAAGCATTTGACTGTGTGGATCATAACAAATTGTGGATAACACTTTGGAAAATGGGAATCCCAGAGCACCTAATTGTAGTCATGAGGAATCTGTATATGGACCAGGAAGCAGTTGTTTGAATAGAATAAGGAAACACTGCCTGGTTTAAAGTTGAGAAAGGTGTGTGTCAGGGCTGTATACTTTTACCATATATCTTCAATTTCTATGCTAAGCAAATAATCCAAGAAGCTGAAGTTTTTGAAGAAGAATGCAGCATCAGGACTGGAGGAAGACTCATTAACAACCTGCGTTATGCAGATGACACAATTCTCCTTGCTGAAAGTGAAGAGGATTTAAAACATTTACTGATGAAAATCGAAGAACACAGCCTTCAATATGGATTTCAACTAAACATCAACAAAACAAAAATCCTGATAACTGGGTCAGTATGCAACTTCACAGTAAATGGAGAAAAGATTGAGGTTGTCCATGATTTTGCTTTACTTGGTTCTATAATCAACACCTATGGAAGCAGCAGTCAAGAAATCAAAAGATGCATTACTTTGGGGAAAGCTGTGGCAAAAGATCTCTTTAAAATATTGAAAAGTAAGAATGTCACACTGAAGACGAAGGTGCGCTTGACTCATGCCATGGTATTTTCAGTAGCATCGTATGGTTGTGAAAGGTGGGCATTGAACAAGGGAGACAGGAGAAGAATTGATGCTTTTAAATTATGGTGCTGGAGATGATTATTGAATATACCATGGACTGCCAAAAAACCCAACAGATCTGTCCTAGAAGAAGTGAAACAAGAATGCTCCTTGGATGGCTAGACTGCGTGTTACGTATTTTGGACATGTAGTAGGAGGGACCAATTCCTGGAGAAGGACATCATATTTGAGAGAGTGCCAGGTCAATAAAAAAAAAAAAGGAAAACTGTCCACTAGATGGATTGACACAGTGTCTGCAATAATGGGCTTAAACTTAAATAAGATTGTGTGCCTGGGACAGAAATGAGGAGTGTTTCATTCTACTGTACATAGGGTCGCTATGAGGCAAACTGTACTTGATGGCACCTAACAACAGCAATTAACATTGGTTAGAGTTAGGGTGTGAGAAGTGTGCCTTGGGATATGAGAATTAAAATGCTGTGTAAGGAGACATTTTCAGTGGCAATTCTGCTCTGTATAAGATGGAAGACATCTGAATGAACTCATTTTGTGCTTGATTGCCTGAAGAATTCTTCCTACTTATTCCTCTACTGAGGCATCATGAACGATTGCCGTGTGATGAGGCATGGGCATCAAGGATCCAGATCATAATATAGATCTAGAATGTGAGAGTAAGAAGATACGAAGACTTCTTTGGGGGAGGAGATGCTAAATAAAGAGCACTCAGGAGTTTCAGAGATTTCAGTCAACGTGAGACAGATCAGGGGGACCCCCATCTCCTTGGGGTGCTATTAATACACTGTTAAAATCAAAATTAATGTTAATGATAAGGTTTGTTTTTTTCATTCTTACTCAGAGTCCTCCTTCTGCTGCTTATTTTCCTGTAAGGAAGCAGAAATAACAGGAGATGTGGTGCTCTGATTCCCTAATTGGCACCTACTGGGCTCTCCCCTGTGGCTCTGGCTGTCTTGAGCAAAAGGATTGTTGGCCAGCTGGACCACCGTCTCACAAGAACAGCCTGTTGTAAATGTCCCATGGACATCTTGAGGAAGCTACAGGATGCAACTATTTGCTACAGCTCTCAGGACCAAGGCCCCAGCCACAACTGTTTCAAACAGCTTACTCTGAACTTTCCCTGCAACCATTTCTATCTAGGCCAGAGAGGGCGCACTTCTCCCAGAGACCTAGAAGAGGGCCTGCTGTGACTGGTACAAAAGGGATAATGCTGTGATTAGTGTAAATGTTTTTGTTTGTGTTGTTGTTGTTGTTAGGTGTCATCAAGTTGGATCTGACTCATAGCAACCCCAAGTACAGCCAAACAAAACATTACTCAACACTGTGCCATGCACATGATCTTTTTGTGTTTGAGCCCACTGTTGAAGACACTATGTTTCTTGTCATTTTGAGTCATGCCGCATCAACAAAAGGAGGTCCCAGGGGTTTTATTCCATTCCCATCATTAAGGTTGACTCTACTTTGAGGAGGCAACTTTTCCTTAATAATTTCTTGAATACCATCCAGCCTGGGGAGCTCATTTTCTGGCCATATTTTGACAGGATTTTCAACAGCAAATTGTTTATTTGCATGGCAGGATCACTGTGATTGGTGCAAACACTCTCTTTCTGGCTATATAAGTAGGCTGTTCAGCTCACTTAGGCAAGGGAGCTGGGACACACCCGCCTGTGATCCCTTTCTTGAGGTTACAATATTAGGCCCAATAAAGGGCCTCTCTCTAGTGGCCTTTCTGTCTGCTTTTAGTAGCACAGCTGAGCTGGTAACATGAAGAAATAAGAAGCAAAGACAGTGGCAGTGCTGACAGCAGCAGCAAGAATAGTGGAGCAGTGGTGGGACAGTTGGTATATAGATATGCAGAAGCAGGTAGCCAGACAGCTGTCTTGAGGCAGCAACAGGAGTGGAGCTGGGCCACTCTGTGACTGGCCAGAGCTAATGGTGAACCACAAAATTCTTCTGGGAGGACGAGGTGGAGTGCAGCCCCCTGTATCTCTGGTAATCACTTGCGGTGGTGGGGCAGGAACTGCTCCAATTGGAGCACATTGGAACAGCAAAACTCCCACCAGCCAACAGGAAGCAGAGCATAGCTCTGCCTTCCTCCTGGCTCCAATCACTGGCAGTGGGGCTGGGAGGTGCTATAATCAGAGTTAACACTGAGGAACCATGAAGCTTCCACTGGCAAGCTTCAACTCTGACAAGAAGTGGAGTGTAGCCCTGTCCCTGGCATCTCTGAGGACACTGGCATTGGAGCTGAGAACCAACCAGTTCTGACAGTGGCAGTGAGAGAGGGGCCACAAGAATCACAGCTTCAAAGGGGAGACCCTACTAATTGACTAGCCAGAAGTAAAGCCGCAAGACATTGACATCTGCTATTGGCAACTGCAAACGAGGAAGCAGGTAGCAACAGAGAGCAGCAGTAGCAGAAGGGCAGCAACAACTGTCTCCTGAATGGCAGCAATGGTGACAGTGGCAATAGTACTAAAGGCAGCCAACCAGTTCCAGAAGAGTGACAAAGGCAGGAAGGAGAGATGGTGGAAGTAAAGAGAAGGCAAGAGGAGGTGAAAAGCTGAGGCAGAAGAAAGACAGAGAGTTGTGAAGATCAAGAAAAGAGAAACTGCAGGCCCTGGTCACTAGAAGAGTTCGAGAGACCTGTCAAGTCTCAGCGTCTGAGACACCCTGGGCCTGAGAGCTGTAACACTGCCTGCTTTCAAGGCTGAGGATCCCAATGCCTAGGTCCACCTAGAAGCTGCAACACCAGCTATTGTTGAAAGCTGAGGATTCCAGACTCCTCAACCTACATAAGAGCTGTAACACTTCCAGGCTGAGGACTTCCAATCCCCTTCGCTTACGTAAGAGCTCTAAAGCTAGAAAGAGTCACTTGCTGCTGCTGCTTCAACTGACCTGCTGCCACCTCTTGCTTCTGTCCAATTCTGCCCACGCAGGTAGAGGAAAAGGACCTCAGCCAGCTGATTGGTGAACTATGGTCGCTTGGATTGTTCTATTAATTGCTATCTGACAGCTTTATGTTAACGACACACAAATCTCTAGGAAGAGCCAATGAGCCTCTCTGTCAGAGCTTGGCACACACAGTAGAAAAGGAGATGGAAGAGCAGAACAAAGAGGAGGAGGGAAAGGGGAGGTGTGATAGGAGTCAAAGTTAAGGAAACCATTAGGCGACAGTGGTAGAATAAGTAAAGGATTACAAACATCCCTGTGTTAGTTCCTTTTCCCTATTGTTATTTCTTTAAATTCTTTTCTTTGAGATTTCCTGGCCTTTGGCCGTCTTCTTCTAAACAGCTGAATTGATAAAAGTCTCTCTGGTCTGAGGTAGGCCTTGCTGATTCTACTCTAGGACATAGAGAAAAATACTGTCATTTTAGCCAAGATTAAGTTTAGCCCAGCATTAGGTTTGGCCCTGGGTTTAGTCTAGGCTTTGAGCAAGAAGATCCAAAAATTTTATTATGGGTCATGCATAGCCTAACTGATATCACAAAGTTTAGGAAATCCATGTGGGGATTTGGGCGCAAAGTCCTTTGCTGAGAAAAATTGTATGTTTGCTTATTTTTTTTTTCAGGAATTTGAGAAGGAAATGAGTAGCTAGCCATAAATGTGAGCATTTTGTATTATAGGAATTGCTTTCTCACTTTCTACTGGGAAAGATCAACACTATATGACCATAATATTTTGCCAAAATCTGTCCTTGCTATTGCTGCCAAAAGAGCATGGAGAGGATTATTTGAGAGAAAGGAACAAGAAAACGGATCCTTTTGAAGAAAGAGGGAAGCCAATCCTTAGTGATGGCATGTGAGACATTACCAAATTTAAAGACATAAGAGGCTGGTGTACAACACCTGTAGTCCCAGCACTCAGGAGGCAGAAGCATGAGGATTGCATGTTTGATGCCAGCATGGGCTACATACAGAAACCCTGTCTCAAAACAACAATAACAGCAATACACAAGCGGGTGAAGATAGAAAAATACCTACATCTATATTAAGGTTCCTGATATGAACATGTCCTGAGCTCTCTTGAGTGACTTTCCTGGGCATATGAGTTGGAAAATACCCCTGGAGGCACAGAGAAGCTGATGGCCACAGACTACAAAAGGATTGATGATTGAAGAACATATATGCTCTGGTAAAGATAGGGTATGTAGAAGATAAAGGAGACTCCAAGTTGTTTCAGTAATTGGCCTTTTCTCTTCTGAATCACTGATTTCTCTTACTATACAGAAATTTTTCTATTATAGACAGACCATAGTATGTCT
Source organism: Pedetes capensis (assembly GCA_007922755.1). Classification (NCBI taxonomy): domain Eukaryota; kingdom Metazoa; phylum Chordata; class Mammalia; order Rodentia; family Pedetidae; genus Pedetes; species Pedetes capensis. The sequence continues at coordinate 54,504 of VMDO01008244.1, read as the reverse complement.
CTTATCTCACAAACAAATAAAATTCTCTTTAGTTATTCTTAATCCCATTGATATGTGTTATAGTTTGGGTCTTGAATGTCCCCCAAAGGCTCATATGTGGGAGGCTTGGATCCTAGCCTATGATATTACCAGAAAGTGGGGCCTTTAGGATGTGGGACCTACTGTAAAGAAGTTAGGTCATTGGTGGTGTGCCCTCCTTAAAGGGGATATTGAAACCTCAACCCCTTCCTGTCTTCCTCTGCTCCCCAGTTTCCATGAAGTAAGCAGCTTTGTTTCACCATGTACTCTCTGCCATGATGATTTACCTCACTGCAGGCTCTGAAACAATGGAGCCACACAACCATAGACCAAAACCTCTGAAACTGTGAGTCAAAACCCCTTTTCTTCTTATAAGCTAATTATCTCATATTTAGCATATTTAGCATAGTGATGGAAAACTGACTAACAGGATGCTCTATTTCTTCAAAGCACCAGTTTCCTGAGATGTATATATGTATATGTATAGGTATGTATATATATATATATATATATATATATATATATATATAGTGTGTGTGTGTATTATTTTCATATATATTATGTGTGTAAAATTTGTAAAATATGCTCCATGAACATAAAATCTTGTGGCCTTCTTCGCCTTTCCCTCCTCTTCCTCCTCCTCCTCCTCACCCCCTCCTCCTTTTTCTTCTTTCTTCTTTTTGTAGTAGTTGGGAGTTGAACCCAGGGTCTCACACATACTTTGCAAGTGCTCTACCACTGGGCTGCTCCTCCAGTTATTTTTTATCTTGAGACAGAATCTCATTAAGTTATGTAGGCTGCCTCTGGCCTTGTGATTCTGCTGCCTCTGCCTCCCAATTTGCTGGGATTACAAGTATGCACGACTGCACTCGGCTTTGCCTTTCTTCTTTACTTCCATTTCGTTCTAGAATAATACTTGGCACTTAGCTAGGTTTCAGTCAATATTTACTTGAATGAAAGAAGAGTGGCATGAAAATATGGGATACAATTATCCTTGTAAAAATAGATTTCTTTTAATGGTAATTATAGATTATAAGGACAGACACAATGGGCTGAATTCTAATTCTAGGAATAATAAGAAAAGCAGTTCTGTAATCCAGTTCGTTATAGATCAGGGATGACAAATACATGGAATACATGTTGCCACTTTTCCATTCTGCTTTCAAGACAGACATCACTATTCTATTGCAGATTTGTGTTGAGGAGAGTGGTTATTGCTTCCCTGATGACTAAATCCTTATTACAAATGGAAGGATGAGATTTTTCATGGAAAGATAGGTTTTGGAGACCTTATCAGTATGGAAGGCCAAGCTTCTTCTGTAACGTTGCTTGACAATCAATTCTAGATTGTGAATATGGAAAAAGAGAAATAATTGCATGGCTTTAGGTTTTCTTTTCTAAACAAAATACATGACACTATACTTTAATCATCCCACCTTCAGTGATCAAGGGGACCAACTGGAGAGCTCGGCACTTAGCTAAGGTCAGATGCCACAGCCCAGCCAAGAGAACCTTCCTGGTGACATCTAAAAGCATAGAACAGAGGTGTGCCCATCTGGCCATGACTGAGAGATGGCCATACCTTCTGAGCTGATGGCTCCAGGGAAGTACCTGGATAGGACACTGAGAAAGAAAGGAAAGCTTAGGTGAGACAAACAAAGAGGCAACTCCTAGTCAATTTCTGAATATTTTTATATAGAGAAAGAGGCAAAGAGGTTAAGGGGCAGCAGCTGGGATATTGCCTTTCATTAAAGTGTGGGTGGAAACAATATTTGTGTTGTAAAACTGGAACTTCCTGTAACTAGTACAAAATCAACAGATATTTACAAAGTTTACAATGGACTGCAAGGGACTATATGCCATAAAGTTTTTCCTGCCTCTTCCTGACCACATACCCAAAGCACTGCTCAATATTATGAAACTGGCATGAGAAGTTTGTCCAGAACATGAGAGGCTCTGCTCCTGACCTGTGAGCAGAACTCTGATCAAGAGGCAGACTTCTGCCCAATGCGAGGGACCCAAAGGAACTTTGCAGAGTTTTTGTTAAGATAGCTAACACCAAAGAGGATCCTAACTTCCAGGCCGGCCTGGGCTACATAGCAAGTTCTAGGTCAGTCTCAGCTACATCGTGAGACCCTGTCTGAAAAACCAAACCAAAACCAAAACTAAAACAAACAAAATGATAGCTAACATCATCAAGTAAGCAAACAAAATCATAAGAGAGTAGAAACAAACCCAACATGCTTAGACTCCCTGTTCTTGTCTTGCAATATAGTGATGGGGCCCTGAGATGACCTGTCAGGGGCAGTTAGGCAAAGAGTGTGGTGGGTTCTTGGTTGGACACTGCCCTCTCATTTCCAGGAATTGTAGAATCATCTGAAGCAGAAATCTGTGAGATCAAGAGAATGGGTTTGTGTGTCTCTGGAGGTAGAACTGGATTCACAAAGAAAATGAAGGGGAGAGCACGGTGAAATACAAACAGGCATGTGGTTGCTCAGATGAACGTGTGTAGAAAATGAATCACTTCTCAGCTTGCAACACAGTAGGAATAACATCTTCCAGGTGTGGGTCTTCTTGCCTGGATCACTTCCCCATTTTCCTCCCTTCTCATTCCTCTCTGCCCTCAGGTGTCCTTATTCTTTAGGAAGACATTCCCTGTCCCTAATTCCTTCTCCACCCATCATATCATCTTTTACCACACTCAAGCTTCTTGGACCACCTTGTTTATAATAGTCACCTCTTCCTAACATCTAGATTTCCAAACACTGAGCAAGACAATGTATGGATGTTCCTGCCTTTAGTCCTCCCAGTGAGCTAACTATTATTTTCCTCATATTAGGAAGCTTAAAGATGTTAACTTTGTCAAGGTCAAAATTCTTAAGTGATGCAGATTTGAGATTCAAACCTAGTACTGTATTCTCTTAAACCTCTCTTCTAGTGTTTTCCAAAGTATGTCATTTAGAAGAATTCCATACCGTTTAAATAAGAATATAAGAGAATTTGAAGCTTCAGAAAAACATTATGTACTTGGCCTTGTTATGATTTTTTTTTTTGTGCATGTGTGATACTGGGGGTTGAACCCAGGGCCTCACGCTTGCATGCTTTGCAAGTGTTGGACCACTGAGCTGCACCCCCAGCCCAGTTTTTTATTTTTTGGAGATAGGGTCTTGCTAAATTACGCAGACTGCCTCTTGTCTCGATCTTATGATCCTCCTGCCTCTGCCTCCTGAGTTGCTGGGATTACAGGCCTGTGCCACTGCGCTCAGCTGGCCTTGTTATGATTTTTAAAAAATCTACCTCTAAAAATGGTGTCATACCTCGCACTGCTGGCATTTCCTGATGGGAGTGCTGTTGGCCTTTTAGTCAGAGTCCACGAACTAGAATGTTCAACATTCCTGGTCCCTGCCAGCTAAGTGCCTGTGGGGTCCTCAGTCAACACGCAACTAAAAGTGCCCCTCAGGCCTAAGTGTCCCCTAAGGCTGTGTATGTTACTATCTCCAACTGGAGATAACTAACCCTAGACTATAATTCCCATGAAGGCAGGAGGTATGTCTTTCTTTCTCATCACTGAAGCCCTGGCATCTGGCTCATAGCAGCCCTTTCATAAATATCAAGAAGTCACCCAATGCACGAATGTGAGATGGTTGATAGGTGGACAACATTTCACTACCATTTTGGATGTCATCTAATCTGGTTTTATTAGGCATCTCATCTATATTATCTCAATGCCTGCAATGTTGCTCAATGTTCATTGTATCTTATAGACATGAATCAAACTTTGATCATTTTTTTTGGAGCAATTAAGTCACAGTGCTTTCATCCAAGTATGACATTTTTTATCTCTTGAGTTCCTGTTGCTGCCCCATTGGGACACCCAAATTACAACAGTGTTTCATTTTTAGATGTTTGGGCCAGGGCACATCATATAATCCTGCTTATCTACAGGTACCAATCAACAGATGTCATTCAGCCTCTCATCTAGCATTGCTTTTAATTCTCTTTCCTGAGAAGTCTGAGATGCCCTTTATCCTCTTATTTTTTTTATTCCTAGTGGTGGTGCTGCCCCTACTTGCTTCCTCAGGCTGTTTCTCTTGTAATGTTGCCCTCTTCCTTCAAGAAAGTTCTTTTCAAATCTAAAGATACAATCTGAGTAGAAAAATGAATCAGGATCACTGAAGACCAACAGTTAATTTTCAATTCTGAGTGAAGAAGACTCCCGGGTCCATGACAGGCAGTCCCTAGGTAAAGTTTCCCTCTGGTCATTTCTGTATCTGCCTTCCAAGAATCTATTCTTTTCATTCTTTTAATTTCCTCATCCTTTTACTGTTTTTAGTGTCTCTGATAGATATAGGAATAAGTATTTCTAGAAGATGGGGAGTGGGGATAGTTTAGGCCCCACAACTTCCCAGCAAAGAGAAACAGGCCCTGGGGGGAGCTGGATCAGCAAGCAAGATTACAGCAGGATGGACTCCAGGAAAGCTGGAGTGCAGCAAGGTCTAGGCAAGCTGGGGAAGTAAAGCCCAGTGAGGAAGGAGCTGGGATGAGGGGACTTGGAAATACAGGTACAAAGCCAACCATAGAGGCTGTGCTGGGTGACAAGCCTTGTCATCTACACAACCAGGATAGTTTGAGAAGGCTTTCAGACTGGTATTGTGTCTGGGACTTGAAGAAGGGGTAGGATTTATACAGTTGAAGAGGTGTATGACATGCCACTTCCTGTGAGGTGGGATTACACAGCACTCAGTGATTTCAACCTAAACTGGGCATATTTGAAGTCACTTGTGGGCTCATTGGTCCATGCCCCACCTCCAAGGCCAAGATGCTGGCTCACAAGGGCAGTTGATGGAACTTCCTGCAGAAAAGTCAGATGATGCCAAATTTATACTTTACAAGGAGCGCAAATGTTTATACTTGTTCTATACAAATTGATCAAATCCAATTAAGCCAGTGAGATGACTCCAAGCACAAGGTTTCTTTTAAAAGGAGTTGAAAACATTTATATAGTCTATGCTTTGAATAAAGAGAAAATATGATGTACCGAATATATGGAATTTCATGGTCAAGTGTTAAATGGAAGTAGGATTTAACAGCCCAGGTCCAGCCAACCTGTTGCTCACAGGAAGCCTGAGCTCAAGATATATACTCAAGTGTTTAAGAGGAAAATAATGAAACAAGACAACTGTGATGAGATAGAAAGTCAGGGAGACTGTTTTCAGTGGAGGCCACATGTTCCCACTCAAAGAGGAAAACTGCTCTTTTCTCTGCTTTGCATCCTGCAAGCATGAGACTTCACTGGGACCAATTTTCTAGTTTTTAAGAGGTTAAGAGGGAAAATTCCTCAGGCCAATTATGTTGAGAAGAGTTTGAGCAAAGAAGAAAAACAAAGCAAATCATGATTGCTGACTCAGGTGGGCACTGAGAACTCCAGCCAAGAACATAATCTGACAGCATCTATCAGAAAATGGAGGTGAAAAATAGAAAACAGTTTACTGCAGCCTAGTCAACCAACCAATTGGTTATAACTTAACTAGTTACTTGTTTGAAGCTTAATTGTTTACAACTTGTTTGCAACCAGCCAAAGCTCAATTACTGTGACTAAACTCTATTAGTCTGTTAGGCTGTTTGAAATCCATTGTTGTTGGTGGTGCCACTGAGTCGGGTCTGACTCATAGCAACCCTATGTACAATAGAACGAAGCATTTCCTGAATCTGTGCCAGGCACATGATCTTTTAAAATATTTAATCCCTTTGTTGCAGACACTATGTCAATCCATCTAGTTGAGGGTCTTCCTTTTCTTTGTTGACCTGCTACTCTCCCAAACATGATGTCCTTCTCCAGAAATGAGTCCCTCCTGACAACATGTCCAAAATACATAAGACGCAGTCTAGGCATTCTTGCTTCCAAGGAGCACTCTGGTTGCACTTCTTCTAGGATGAATCTGTCGGTTCTTTTGTGGTCCATGGTATATTTAGTATTAGTCTCCAGTATCGTAATTCAAAAGCACCAATTCTTCTCCTATCTCCTTTATTCAATGTCCAGCTTTCACAACCATATCATGAGACTGAAATCAACATGGTATGAGTTAGGCGCACCTTCGTCTTCAGGGTGACGTCTTTACTTTTCAAAACTTAAAAGAGGCCTTTTACAACTACTTTTCCCAATGCAATGCATCTTTTGATTTCTTGACTGCTGCTTCCACAGGTGTTGACTGTAAAACCAAGTAAAGTAAAATCTTGGACAATCTCAATCTTTTCTCCGATTATCATGAAGTTGCTTAATGATTCAGTTGTAAGGATTTTGTTTTGTTGATATTGAGGCGCAGTCCATACTGAAAGCTGTGTTGTTTGATCTTCATCAGTAAATGTTTCAAATCCTTTTCACTTTCAGCAAGCAGAATTTTGTCATCTGCATGACACAGATTATTAATGAGTCTTCCTCCAATCCTGCTACCGTGTTCTTCTTCATAAACTCCAGTTTCTTGGATTATTTGATCAGCATAGAGATTGAAGAGGTATGGTGAAAAGATACAGCTCTAATGAATACCTTCCTTGACTTTAAACCAAGCAATGTTTCTTTGCTCTGTTTGAATGACTGCTTCCTGGTCCATGTACAGATTCCTCATGAGTACAATTAAGTGCTTTGGTATTCATATTTTTTGTAGTGTTATCCATAATTTGTTATGGTCCACAGAGTCAAATGTTGTTGCATAGTCCATAAAATATAGATAGGCAACTTGCTGGTTTTCTCTGCTTTCGGCTTATATCCATCTGACATCAGATATGATGTCTCTTTTTCCAGGTCCTCTTCTGTATCTGGCTTGATTTTCTGGCAGTTCCCTAGCTATATACTGCTGCAGTTGCTTTTGAATGATCTTTAGCAAAAGTTTATTAATATTAATGACATCATTCAATAATTTCTACATTTGATTGGATCCCCTTTCTTGGGAATAAGCACAAATATAGATCTCTTCCAGTCAGTTGGCCAGATAGCTATTTTCCAAATCTCTTGGCATACACAAATGAGCACCTCCAGTATTGATCTGTCTGTTAAAACATCTCAATTGGTAGTCCATCAATTTCTAGAGCCTTGTGTTTCGCCAATGCCTTCAGGACAGCTTCTACTTCTTCCTTTGGTACCATTGATTTCTGATTATATGCAACTTCTTGAAATGATTGGTCATCCATGAGTTCTTTTTGGTATAATGACTCTGTGTATTCCTTCTATTTTCACTTGATGTTTCCTGTGTCATTTAATATTTTCCCTGTAGATTCCTTCACTATTTTTCTTTAATCTTTAATCTTGAGAAAAACAGGGAGTATTCTTCTCTTTTGGTTTTCTATCACCAGCTCTTTGCACACATCATTCTAACATTTGATTTTGTCTTCTCTAGGTGCCCTTTTTTTTTTTTCTCGGTACTCTATGTTGGACCCAGGACCTCACGCTTGCATGCTCTGCAAGTGCTGGTTTGAGACAGGATCTCACTAAGTTACGCAGACTGCCTCTGGTCTTGAACTTGCGATCCTCCCGCCTCCGCCTCCCAAACCGCTGGGATTACAGGCGTGTGCCACCGTGCCCGGCATGATGTCTCTAGGTGCCCTTTGAAATCTTCTGTTTAGTTCTTTTTTTTTTTTTTTTCAGTACTGTGGGTTGAGCCCACTGCCTTGTGCATGCATGCTCTGCAAGTGCTGGACCACTGAGCTGCACCCTCAGCCCATTTTTTTTACTTTTTGAGACAGGGTCTCACTAAGTTAACACAGACTGCCTCTGGTCTTGAATTTGTGATCCTCCTGCCTCCATCTCCCAAGCTGCTAGGATTATAGGTGTGTGCCACTGTGCCTGGTGCCTGTTTAGTTCTTTAACTTTGTCATATCATCATTTTACTTTAGCTGCTTGATGTTCAAAGGCAAGTTTCAGAGTCTCTTTTGACATGCAATTTGGTCTTTTTTTATTTTCCTGTCTTTTAAAATAAAATTTTGCTTTCTTCATGAATGATGTCTTTGATGTCATGCCACAACTCATCTGGTCTTCTGTCACTGTCTAACACATCAAACTTGTTCTTAAAGTGGTCTCTGAACTCAAGTGGATATACTCAAGGTCATATGATGGCTCTTGTACACTTGTTCTAATTTTCTTCAGTTTCAATTTGAACCTGCATATGAGCAGTTGCTGGTCTGATTTACAGTCAGAACCTGGTCTTGTTCTGGCTTTCCATCATCTTTTTCCACAAATGTAGTCAGTTTGGTTCCTGTATGTTCCAGCTGGTCAATTCCATGCGTATAGTCACCATTTATGTTGATGAAAAAACGTATTTGCAATGGAAAGGTCATTGGTCTGACAAAATTCTACCATTTCTGTCACCAAGGCCATATTTTCCAACTATTGAGTGTTCTTTTTGGCTCCTACAAACTGTTAATCAACTTCCCCTTTCAGTCATGTTCTCACCAAGTAAGAGTTTGATCAAAACCTAGGACATTAGCCCCACTCTGAGTCACTGTTGTCCTGGGTTTCCAGGTCTGATACAGGGTTACAGGGTCCTTATGAACATGCATTTGAATTCTTGTCATTCCACCTAATGAGAAACCACCCAGCATTTAGCAGATAGCTGCACTAGACATTTAAGAGTTTGTAAAAATACAGCATGCTAGGGAGACCACCATTGTGACTATTAGGAGAATAATATCATGATTTTGAAACATACTCCTTAGCCAGAGGATCCATAAACCAGATCAATAAAAAGTGAATGATTAAATTATGAGCCCTATGAGTCTGGGAAAAATGGCACATGCCTATAATCTCAGCACTCAGGAGGCTGAGGCAGGAGAATCGACAAAGCAACTTCCAGGCCAGCCTGGGCTATACAGCAAAATTCTGTCAAAAAAAAAAAAAAAAAAAAAAAAAAAAAAAAAAAAAAAAAAAAAAAAAAAAAAAAAAAAAAAAAAAAAAAAAAAAAAAAAAAAAAAAAAAAAAAAAAAAAAAAAAAAAAAAAAAAAAAAAAAAAAAAAAAAAAAAAAAAAAAAAAAAAAAAAAAAAAAAAAGGAAAAGAAAAGAAAAAGAAGAAGACCTAAATGAAGAAGCTATAGATTTTAACCAAGTAGTCCATCTGTAATTTTCTTGTAACTGAATCTCTGTAATACTCAAATTCAACTATTCCCCATGTAGCTAGTAATCTAGCATTGCATAACCAGGAAAAATTAAAATGGACACTGAGAACAAGTGCCTAGATGGGTCCAAATGTTTGGTCACAGCATTATCAAGCAAGGAAAAAAGAAAAGAGGGGTAAGACTCTCATTGTGATGAGGAGTCCTGTTCTGATGTCTTGGGAATAGCTGCCCATAGCTAAGATGCCTTTCCTTCCTAGGGAAGCTAGTCCCTGGTCAGCTGTACCATAAAGTCTCCAACAGGTGCACAGTTCCAGGAGTCCATGGGGTCCACTTAAATTTAAGATATAAACAGATGTGGTGGCATATGCCTGTACTCCCAGCACTTGGGAGGCCAAGGCAAGACGATGGTTAGTTTGAGGGCAGCCTGGATTACATGGCAGGACCTTGTCTCAAAAACACAAAAACAGAACAAAACAACAAAAAAATTGCAAGATATAGACTTAAGGTTTGAGGCCCTGAAATTTTATTGCAGTGTGGAAGAGGAGAAGAACTTGATATAATCCTTTCCCATAGGGTTCAAAAGTAGTCTCTGACTTTATTTCCAGTAGACTCAGTCCTCAAGAAACTGGAGTTTCCTGGCGCCAGATTCTTGGTCTTAGGAGTTTGAAGCATAAAGTCACGAATCATGGAAGTCAAGTACAGAAAAAGAGTTTTAATTAAAGAGACAGAAGAGAGAATAAGCCTTCACAGAGGAAGGGGGTCCCAAGGTAGGTTGCTGAAATGGGACTGTTGTCTGGGGGGTTTGCAGCCTTTTTCTAGGATTGTGTTATCTGGACTGGCTTCAATAGATTGGCTGTCACTTAGGGGTCACCAGCATGTCAGCCCAATAGGGTTTGAGGGCTGTAGATTCCTTTGTTTTTACCTAAACATTAACTGGTCAGGTGGCTTTCTGGCTACGTCATCATCTATTTATCTGTTCTTCTGTTTGAAAAATGGAACTTAAGGAAATGAAACGAATGTTGCTTAGCTAAAACTCATGTGTTGTGACTGTTTCCATTGGGACCATCTTGCCTCAGTGACTTTTTGTTCCCAGGCTCGTTCTCTGATCCTACCTAAGACTTTAAATCCTTACAAGCCTGCTTTAACTCTTTCCACTTAGATTCTATATCATGAAAGATCTGGTCTCGTTGTCACCAGTTGATGGGTCACAAAGATGTTCCTTATCTGTTGAAAATATCCCTTGGCACAGTGCATTAAAGTCTTGTAGTATTTAGTCCTATAAGAACTTAGGAGAATAGGAGATATATAGAGATACAAACCTTTCAGTAATTTTCATCCATTAAAACGAATGATAGTATCTTTGGCCAAGGCATCCAACTGACTTTACCAGTTCCCCTTTCAGTACGCTACCTATCTTTTCAATCTTTCCAGAAGGCTGAAGATGACACAGGTAATAGCAATGCCCTTGTGTTTGTAACACTTTGTTTAATTGTTTTATAAATTGTCCAAGAAAATGGGTTCTTCTGTTGCTGGTGATCTCTCCAGAGATGTCTGTAAGGAAAACACATTTTCCAATAATCTTTTAACTACTGTTATGCTATCAGCATTCCTGCACAGAAAGCTTCTGACCACTACAGAATATAGACTATTTCAAGAACATATTCATATCCCATTGAAAGTGGAAAGTGAATGAAATCTCTTTGTAAAGATTCAGATGGTCCACAGCAAGGCATAGTGGCACATATGTATAATTGTAGCACTCAGGAGTCTAAGGCAGGAGGATCATGAGTTTTGTCCTAAGGTACATAGTGAGGCCCTGTCTCAAAAGCAACAACAACCACCAAAGAAAAAACAAAAAGCAAATGGCAAAACAAAAACCCTAATTGTCCATCCAGTAGAAGAAATGTACAATGTGAAGTTTTTTGTTTTTTTTTTTCCTTATGGTACTTGGGGGTTGAACAGGGCCTTACACATACTCTGCAGATGCTCTATCACTGGGCTGCATGCCCAGCCCATTTTCATTTGTTATTGTTTGTTTGGAGAAAGGGTCTTACCAAATTGCTCAGGCTGCCTCTGGACTTGAACTTGTGACATCCTGCCTCTGCCTCTACAGTTACTGGGAGGCATGTGTACCTAGCCAGACTCCGTGTGAAGTTTTGGTTGTCTTGCCAGGACTGTGGGATTGACAAACCAAAGACTAGCCATAAACCATTTTAGTAGCTTACAAATAATCACCATGCCAATATTTTTCCATTTTTTTGTATCATTTTGTCCACTCTATGTTGAGTTATGGGGAATAGCATTTTTAACAATGGAAACTATGATTTTTTTCTCCTTTCATTTTCTTTTTTCTTTCCTTCTTTCCTTTCTTCTTTTTTCCTTCCTTCCTCCCTTCCTTCTTTCTTTCTTTCCTTCTTTCCTTTTTTTTTCTTTCTCTTTCTTTCACTCTCTCCCCCTTCCTCCTTTTCTTTCTTCCCTCCTTCCTTACTTTCTTTCCTTTCTTTCTTTCCTTCCTTCCTTCCTTTCTTTCTTTCTTTCTTTCTTTCTTTCTTTCTTTCTTTCTTTCTTTCTTTCTTTTCTTTCTCTCTCTCTTGTGGAACTGGGAATTGAACCCAGGGCCTTGTGTGTGCTAGGTAAGTGCTCTACCTGAGCTGCACCCCAGCCCTCAACAATTGAAACTTTAAAGACTCAGGAAAGACCCAATGGCCATCCAGGCCCTCCATGAGTTCAAGTTTAATGTTGAATTTACTCCCTTTCAAATATCAACTTGTTTCCAACACACATGGAGAGCATTGTGCATTAAACTGGCCACTATAGATATTTGATTAGAATCAACCTTAAGGAGTTCATTCATACTGCATATCCCAATGTTAAAACTGATAATCTAGCACAAAAATCTATCAAGGGCCAGTCACTGTGGCTGATACCTGTAATCCCTGCAACTAGGGAGGTAGAGGCAGGAAGATCATAAATTCGAGGTCAGAAGCAGCCTGTGTAACTTAGCAAGACCCTGTCTCAAGATAAATAAAACAGGGGCTGAGGGTACAGCCCAGACAGAGCACTTGCAAAGAATGTGCAAGCCCCTGGGTTCAGAAACAGCCTGTGTAACTTAGCAAAACCCTGTTTCAAGATAAATAAAAAAGGAGCTGAGGGTACAGCCCAGATAGAGCACTTGCAAAGAATGTGCAAGTGCTTCAGCTCTACAGTACTGCAAAATAAATAAACAAATAAACAAAATAAAATCTGTCAAAGCATTTCCCTAGTATTCAATTTCTGTTTTGTCTGATATTGGATTAGCAATTTTATGAATAATCAGTCTCTCCATTAGAGTTCTAGAATACTTACCTAGTCCAATGATAAGATCTCAAAGAGATTAAAAAAAAAAAAAAACCAAAAATAAAACCCTATACTTGTCAGAGTCCTTTCCCTAAGTCTCCTTAGAGATGAAACACTTCAGGACAGGGTAAACACTTAAACATCTGTGATAAGACAAGCCTCCCAATGGCTAAAATTAAAGATCTGAGGAGGCAGGGTGTGGCGGTACATGCCTATAATTCCAGCACATTGGAGGTGAAGGCAGGATCATAAATTTGAGTCCACCCTGGGTTACAAAGCAAGTTCTAGAACTATATAGCAAGACTTGGCTAAAATAAAGATGAAAAAAAAAAAAAAAAAAAGAAAAGAAAGAAAAAAGAAAATCCAACAAAGTTTGATAAGAATGTCTAGTTGGGGCGCTTACCAAGCATGTGCTAGGCCCTGGGTTCAACCCCTGCTACTGCAAAATAAATAAATAAATAAATAAAATAAAATAAAAGTTAAATTTAAAAAATAAGTAAATAAAAAAGGGACCAGGGTGGAACTCAGTGGTAGACCACTTGCTTAACGTGCATGAGGCCCTGGATTCAACCCCTCAATATAAACAAACAAACAAACAAACAAACACACAAACCTGGAATAATTGAGGCAAGATATGGAGAAAAAAATTGGGGGACATGAAAAGTAGGAGAGCTTTCACCCCGGGATCTTGTTTGAGTCTCACTGAATGAAAAATCAAGGACTTCAATGTAACTGCCAAGAAAACTGTGGTGAGGACTCTGCCTGCATAGGGACTTTATTTTGGGAGATATTTTATTTCTTTTTTTGTTTCAACTTTTTGGGGGGAGATTGTTAATGTACAACTTAATGGATCTTATTATGATATTTCCATACATGTATTTCATTGTACATTGTTTATGTTAACTGGGAGATATTTTAAATGAAAATGTTAAATAAGCCATGCTTAGGGTCACAATATAGGTGATGTCTGAGTCCAAACTTACTCTCACAAACAGGATTGGGGGCCATGTTTACAGTCAACATATGCCTAGACAACTCTCTTGTGACTATTAATCTATAAATCCATACAGTTCACCTCCTGGACCAGCCTGTAATCTCACTGGCATCTCCCTAAACCTTAACAATGTACCTCATAAAGCCACAAAATCTCTATATATCTGTTGTAAAGATACGTAAGGGCTCTCTTATCTTGAGAGGCCTGTGTCATCCATGTCTTAGACATATTCTATTAAACTCATTAACGTTGTTTCACTTTCTGACTTGTCCTGAAATCATTTCTGTGATGAAACCAAAGACCTGGCTTAATCAGAGTAGAGGTCCCAACAGGGTGAACTCCTCAGGCTTGGCAGCAATGCTGCAGTGCATCTCTCTCACTGCTGCTAATGTAATGACGGACAGTATTATATCAGGACTATCAGAGTACTATGAATTTCACAGAATTTGAAGCACATTAACACTTTCATATAAGTTTTAAAAAGAGAGCATCACAGGGCCTGGTGTAGTGACTCATGCCTGTAATCTCAGCACTTGGGAGACTGTGGCAGGAAAATCTGTCTTTCTGGTGCTTTAGGGGCCTTTCTGGAACATCTCAAAATTAGAGATCAAAAAAAAACATAGAATTTGATTTGGGGAAATTTGTCAGAGATAAACCATGAATAGATGTGTTTGGTTGAAAGAAGAGAAAAGCAGCCATGACATTAGCTACTTGATCTTGGAATGCTTCTGATGTCTGAGTTTAGTGGCGAGGTTCTGTTTTAGTGCTTCTCATGGCGTTCATAGGGACTCATTGATTATTTCACTATAGAACCTGCAATAGGAACAAGTTGTGTCCCAAAAGTGTGCGTTTTGGACCTTGAAGCACATTTTCCCTCATAGAAACAGTGCTGCAAGTCCTTGGTTTCCAAAAGGAAAATAAACAAGAATAATCAGGAAACTTTCTTCAAGAGAAATCATTGTGCAAGCTTATTTGTACTATTTATTTATTTATTTATTTAGTATTGGAGGTTGAACCCAGGAGGGTCTTACATATATTTTTCAAGTGCTTCACCATTGAGTTGTGCCTCCAGCCCATTTTTTATCTTTTATTTTGAGTCAGAGTCTCTCTGAGTTATGCAGGTGGCATCTGACCTTGAACTTGTGATCCTCCTGCCTCCACCTCCAAATTGCTGGGATTATAGGCATATGCCACCATGCCCAGCTAAATTTGTGCTATTGTAATCCCTATTGTACACATGAGGAAACTGGGCTAGAGAGGGTAAATGGTGTGCCTGGAGTCCCACAGGCTGTAAGTGACAAAGCCAGGACTCAAGCCCATGCTTATTTGACACTGACACTTATGTTTTTTTCCCACCACACTGTGAGACCAGGTAATTCAATATAACAAGATGGGGATTGCTGATTTTTGCACTTCCTCACCCAAGGTTCCCCCATGTACCTTCAGTTTGCCACGCTGTGCAGGCTTGTGTGTTGCTGTGAAACTGAAAGCTATGCCACTGGTATTACTGATAAAGGTAGGGCCACTCATGGTGGACAGGTTTCAGATGAGCTTCTGGTCTAAGACAGACTAGGGAAAAGCACATAACTAACCCACTCTGGAAACAATTAGCCATTGAAAACCCTATGAATAACAAAGAAACACTGTCAGATATAATGCCAGAAAATGAGCCCTCCGGGTTGGAAGGCATTCAAGAAACAACTGGGGAAGAGTTGCCTCCTCAAAGTAGAGCTGACCTTAATGACAGGAATGGAGGAAAGCCCAAGGGAACTGCATTTCCTGATGTGGCATGACTCAAAATGAGAAGGAAAACTGTAAACATCCATTAATAACTGGAACACAGAATTATGTAATATGAATCTAGGAAAATTAAAAATCATCACAAGGGAAATAGAGCACATAAACATCAACATTCTAGGCATCAGTGAACTAAAGTGGACTGGTATAGGCCATTTTGAATGCCAGGAATGCAAGATTATGCCAGGAATGACAGATTAAAGAGAAATGGAGTTGATTTGATCATCAAAAAAGACATCTCAAAATCTGTCCTGAAGTGTAATGCTATCAGCGATAGAATAATATCCATATGCCCACAAAAAAGAACAGTTAATATGACTATTATTCAAATTTACACACCCACCACTATGGCCACAAATGAAGATAGTGAAGATTTTTACCAGCTTCTGCAACCTAAAGTTGATTGAACATGCAATCAGGATGTGCTGATGATTACTGGTGACTGGAATGCAAAAGTTGGGAATAAAGAAGGCTGCTCAGTAGTTAGAAAATATGATCTTGATGACAGAATGGATACTAGAAGTTACATGATAGAATTTTGTTAGACCAACAACTTTTCATTGCAAATACATTTTTTCAGCAGTGTAAATGGTGAGTATAAACATAGAATTCACCAGATGGAACATGTTGTTGTTGCTATGTGCCATCGAGTTGATTTCCGACCCATAGCGACCCTCACAGGGTTTTCAATGGCTGACTGTTTCAGGATTGCCTTGGGAGTGCATTGCCAGGTCCTTCTCCCATTTTTGCAGTGCTGGGAATCAAACTTGGGACCTCAGAGACTGCAGCGCAGCACTCTACCAACTGAGCTAAATCCCAGCCCAGATGGAACATACAGGAACCAAATTGAGCATATTTGTGAAAAAAGATAATGCAAAGCTCAAAAGTCAGAACAAGACAAGGAGCCTATTATGGATCAGACCATCAACTGCTCATGTACAGGTTCAAACTGAAACTGAAGGAAATTAGAACAAGTGTAAGAGAGCCAAGGTATGATCTTGAGTATATCCAGCTGAATTCAGAGACCATCTCAAGAACAGATTTGATGTGTTAGACACTAACAGAAGACCAGACAAGTTGTAGGATGACATCAAAGACATCATTCATGAGTAAAGCAAAAGGTTATTAAAAAGACAGGAAAGAAAAAAGAAAAAACCAAATTACATGTCAAATTGTTGTTGCTGTTATTGGGTGCCATTGAATCAGGTCAGACTCAGTGACCCTATGTACAACACAAAGAAACATTTCCTGAATCTGTGCCAGGCACACAATCTTACTTATGTT
The DNA here is from genome assembly GCA_007922755.1 of Pedetes capensis. NCBI lineage: Eukaryota > Metazoa > Chordata > Mammalia > Rodentia > Pedetidae > Pedetes > Pedetes capensis. The sequence goes on along the minus strand of VMDO01008244.1, from coordinate 37,973 downwards.
TAAACCCATTGTTGCACACACTATGTCAATCCATCTAGTTGATGGTTTTGCTTTTTTTGTTGACCTGGCTCTCTCTCAAACATGATGTCCTTCTCTACAGATTGGTCCTTCCTGACTACCTGTCCAAAGCATGTAAGTCTAGCCATCCTTGCTTCCAAGGAGCACTCTGGTTGCACTTTTTCTAGAGTAGTCCAAGGTATATTCAATATTTGTCTCCAGCACCATAACTCAAAGGCACCAATTCTCCTGTCTCCCTTAATCAGCGTCCAGCTTTCACAATGGTATGATGCAACTAAAAATACCAAGGTATAAGTCAGGTGCACCTTTGTCTTCAATGTGACATCGTTACTTTTTAAAACTTTAAGGAGGTGTTTTGTAATAGCTTTTTCCAATGCAATGTGTGGTTTGATTTCTTGACTGCTGCTTCTGTGGGTGTTGATCGTAGATTCAAGGAAAGCAAAATCTTGGACAACCTCAATCTTTTCTCCATTTAACATGAAGTTGGATACCATTTGTAAGGATTTTTTGTTTTGTTGATGTTGAGGTGCAATCCATACTGAAGGATGTGTTCTTCGATCTTCATCAGTAAATGTTTCAAATCCTCTTTACTTTCAGCAAGCAGAGTTGTGCCATCTGTGTAATGCAATTTGTCAATGAGTCTTCCTCCAATCGTGATGCTGTGTTCTTCTTCATAAACTCCAGTTTCTTGGATTTAACTTGCTCAGCATAGAGATTGAAGAGGTATGGCGAAAGGCTTGATATGCATTTTTCTTGACTTTAAACCAGAAAGTGTTTCCTCGTTCTGATTGAATGACTGCCTTCTGATCCAAGTGAAGATTCTCATGAGTACAATTAAGTGTTCTGGTATTCCCATTCTTCATAATGTCATGCATAGTTTGTTATGATCCACACAGTCAAATGCCTTTGTATAGTCGACAAAACCCAGATAGACATCTTTTTGGTATTCTCTGTGTTTGGCTAATATCCATCTGGCATCAGCAATGATGTCTCTGGTTTCACATCATCTTCTGAATCCAGCTTGATTTTCTGGCAGTTTCCTGTCTATATACTGCTGTAGTTGCTTTTGAATGATCTCAAGAGATAAAGTCAAATATTATAATGACATATGCAAAGAGCCAGAGATGGAAAACCAAAAGAAAAAAAAAAAAACACACTCTGTTCTTCTCAAGCTTAAAGGCTGAAGAAAAAAAATCAAGCCTCAAGTGGCAATAGCAAAGTATTCTACAGGGAAAATATTAAATGACACAGGAAACATCAAAAGGGAATGGAAGGAATACACACAGTATTATACCAAAAAGAATTGGTGGATGACCAACCATTTCAAGAGGTTGCATATGATCAGGAACCAATGGTACCAAAAGAAGAAGTGAAAACTGCTTTGAAGGCATTGATGAAACACAAGGCTCCAAGAATTGATGGAATACCAATTGAGATGTTTCAACAAATATGCAGTACTGGAAGTGCTTACTTATGTACACCAAGAGATTTTGGAAACAGCTACCTGGCCAACTGACTGGAACAGATCCCAAATATTTGTGCCTATCCCCAAGAAAAGGGATCCAGCTGAATGTGAAAATTGAATGTTATCATTAATATCATGTGCAAGTAAAAGTTTGCTAAAGATCATTCAAAAGCAACTGCAGTGATATATATAAAAGGAACTGCTAGAAAATCAAGCTAGATTCAGAAAAGGGCATGGAACAAAGGACATCCTTGCTGATGTTGATGGATATTAACTAAAAGCAGAGAATACCAGCAAGATGTCTGTCTATGCTTTATTGAGTATACAAAGGTATTTGACTCTGTGGATCATAACAAATTATGGATAACATTGCAAAGAGTGGGAATACTAGAGCACTTAATTGTACTCATGAGGGATCTGTACACGGACCAGGAGGCAGTCTTCCAAATATAACAAAGAAGCACTGTCTGGTTAAAAGCCAAGAAAGGTGTGTATCATGGTTGTATCCTTTCACCATACCTCTTCAATCTGCACTGAGCAAATCATCTGAGAAGCTGGAGTTTATGAAGAAGAACTCAGCATCAGGATTGGAGGAAGATTCATTAACAACATGAGTTATGCAGATGGCACAACTCTGCTTCCTGAAAGTGAAGATTTGAAACATTTACTGATGAAGATCAAAGAACACAGTCTTCAGTATGGATTGCACATCAACATTAACTAAACAAAAATCCTTACAAATGGGTCAGTATCCAATGTCATGTTAAGTGGAGAAAAGATTGAGGTTGTCCAAGATTTTGCTTTTCTTGGTTCTACAATCAACACCCATAGAAGCAGCTGTCAATAAATCAAAAGACTCATTACACTGGGAAAATCTGTTGCAAAAGACCTCTTTAAAATGTTGAAAAGTAAAGACGTCACATTGAAGACAAAGGTGCACCTGACTCATGCCATGGTATTTTCAATAGCATCACATGGTTGTGAAAGCTGGACATTGAACAAAAGAGACAGGAGAAGAATTGATGCTTTTGGATTATGGTGCTGGAGATGAATATTGAATATACATGTACTGCCAAAAGAACCAACAGATCCATCCTAGAAGTGCAACCAGAGTGCTCCTTGGAAGAAAGGATGCCTAGACTGCATGTTATATATTTTGGACATGTTTTTGGGAAGGACCAATCCCTTGAGAAGGACATCATGTTTGGGAGAGTGGCAGGTCAATAAAAAAAAAAAAAAAACAGGAAACCATCAACTAGATGGATTGACAGTGTCTATAACATTGGGTTTAGTCAAAAAAGAAGATGTCCCTGGCACAGTTTTGGGGAGTGTTTCATTTTGTTGTACATAGGGTCTCTATGAGTCAGACCCAACTCAATGGAAGGAGAGACAGGTGACTGCTGATGTCCAGTACGATTAGTGTGTCTCTCTGGGTGGCTAGTGGTAGTAACCTGGAGTGGGAACACCGAAGGCCTGGGCATACTTCAAATGTGAATTCCTAACAGCCTGCCTGCACAGACAGAGGCAAAACCTTTGAAAAATCTTTGAGATACCAAACTTGGAAAGCCCACTTTGAAGCCATCTAGGGTTAACATTGAACTGGTCTCTAAGCTTTGAAGAGACAGGGGAAGAAAAATGTGTTGGCACCATAGAGTTGCCACCCAGATAAAAGGCACTCAGGTGGGGTTCCCCAACAGATACCGTGATTCCACTGGGTGGACAGGATCCAGAAATATACTTAGGAAAACAAAAACAAAAACAAAAAAACCAAGACACTATTTTATGTTTAAATGAGTACTGTACAATAATGATAAAACGGCTTTTATAATACATTTATATCTTAGTAACAGTGCTTTATTTAAAAATTATGTGTGGGAAATGTTGAAAAAATACCCGCATAGTTTCCTTTACCAAGATTTCATGCACAGTAAGCTTTGTTTATCGTCCTTCATCCCACTCATTATTTAATGTCTACCTACTTCCTCTCCTCTCCTCTCCTTCCCTTTGACCTGTTTTTACGTCCAGAAGGAAGCAAGACAACACAACACAACACAAAACAAAACAAAACAAAAAAACCCAGCAGAAACAAAACTACCTGTCCATTGAAGAACTGGTGACTGCCAGCCTAGAATGGTCACTGGGGCCTCAGCCCAGGTCCTAACATCCCTTGGGGATTCCAGTCCACATTCTGTGAAGGTACCTTTTCCTCGCTCCTGGTGATTTCCCAAAGGCAGTGCAGTCAGCTGGCTAGGCCCAAGATGGCTAAGAGAGTGAAGGAGCTGTTGCTTTTATTCTCCACCCTTTCATTGTCCCATGTGCCTGCAGTTTGGTCTTATTCCCCCATGCCAAGCTGCCCTGGGGTTGCCACCCCCTGCCCCAGTCCAGGCCCCAGCCCTGGCAAGTCTTCTGGCTGCAGCAAGTCCTCTGGCTGTGGTAGATTGAGAAAGCAACTCAATCTACCTATGAGGCAGAGGATTGGGGTGGATTTGTTTTTTGGAGTTAGAGACCGTGGCTCAGCTCCCAGCTGTGCAATCCATTTGCTGTGTGATGGAGGCAATTCACCTATCCTTTCTAAGCTACCATTTCTCTACCCATGAGATGGAGATAAGGACAACAATCTATCTTGGAGAGTGTTGGGACATGCATGTGGTCTACAGGCAACCATACGCTCATGGGATCTGGGCCTCTGACCTCATGGCAGATGGGGAACTCCTGGAGGGCTCCCATTTATCAGTGGTACTGAGTGAATGACTGTCCATAAAACACTTATATGAGAGACTATGGGGGAAAGACATGTCCAAGCTCTGCTCTAGTGGAAAAGGATGGCTAAATGGCCAGGCATTCCTCAGGAAGGCCCTCAGGTTGGTGGAAGTTGAAATGAATTTATGCATATGAGAACAGAACACATTAGAATAGCTCACTGCAAATGCTAGCTGGTGTTGTCATGCTTTCCCCCTTGGCTTTCTCTGTAGCTAGTAATAGAAACATCAAACCTCCAGCGTGTCCCACCCTTCCTTTCTTCCCTCCCTCCTTTCGTCCTTTCTTTCCTTCCTTCCTCTCCTCTTTTTCTTTCCTTCTTTCCTTCCTTCTTTCTTTCTTTCTTTTTCTTTCTTTCCTTCTTTCTCTTTCTTTTTCTCTTTATTTCTTCTTTCTTCTCTTTCTTTCTCTTTTTTCTCTTTTTTCTTTCTTTTACATTTTTTTATTATAAAGTTTAAACATGCTCAATGTTAACAATCTATAAAATATAGAAAGGCAGACAAACAAACAAAAAACCAAATGCAATCCTATCACTTGGAAATACTGAGAAGATTTGTTATATTTTCTTCCAAAATATAGATGTTGATAGTCCTTGGGATCCTAGGTAGAAAGGGAAGCCTACTACACTGTGCAGCAGTCACCTTGGCTCTTGGATCTGGAGTGGCTTATGTTGAGAAGGCTTGGTCCCAAGCCTGTAGTCTTATTGGGAGATGGTAGAACCTCAACTAGATGGGACCTAGTGGGAGGAAGTTAGATTATTGGGCATGTGCCCTTGAATAGAACATGGGGACCATGGCCCTGTATCTTTTTCTCTCTTCCCAGCAACCATAAGGTGAGCAGCTTCCTTGGCCATGTGCTCCCTAACATGAGGACACAGACTCAAACAAGCCAGCTGTCCATAGACTGAACTTCTAAAACTGTGAACAAAACCAAACCTTTCCTATTTTTAAGTTGATTATCTCAAGTATTTTTAAGTGATGCAAAGCTAACACACACCGGTAGGAACCAAAGAGAGAGCCAGTGTCTAGGAATTTGTTTGTTGCCTATCAGTGTGTTCATTGTACTTCACCAATATGTTATGGTGCACTGGGTCTGAAGATGTGGTCTCTGGATCAGAAGTATTGCTTGGGAGCTTGACAGAAGTTCAAACTCTTCCAGCATGATAGAACATGCCTGTAATTCCAGCACTCAGGAGGCTAAGGCAGGAGGACCACATGTTTGAGTCCAGTCTGGGCTATAAGATCCTGCCTCAAAAACAAACAAACAAATAATAAAATTAAAAAAAAAAGTTAAAACTCAATGGCCACATTCCAGATATATTGAATCAGAAAATCTGGACTAGAACCCAGAATCTGCATTTCACTAAGACCTCTAGGGGATTTTTAAGACCCATTCAACCTCTGAGAACCACTGTTAGAAACAAACTTCTAGGGGATTAGAGCACTGCCTAGCATGTGCAAGGCCCTGGGTTCAATCCCTGGCATCATTAAAAACAAAACAAAACAAAACAAAAAAATCTTTTAGAATTGCTCTCCCAAGTTAAATAAGTTTAAGAAACTTTTAGTCTGTAAGCTCTCTCCAATCCTGAGCCATGAGTCTAAAATAGATGCTGCCAAAAATGAATGAATCTTGAAATAGTGCTCCACTTGCTGCCCTGAGACACCATATTAAAGACAATATTATTTTAAACATCTCTGGGACTTATTTATCTATTCACTCACTCATCCATTCTTTTCATTTATTTTTTTTTTTCTTTTGGTGGTACTTGAGGGTTGAACCCAGGACCTTGTACATCCTTTGTAAGTGCTCTACCATGGGCTGCATCCCAGCCCAATATTATTTTTGAGTCAATGCCTCACTAAGTTATGCAGGCTGCCTCTGGCCTTGACCTTGGGATCCTCCTGCCTCTGCTTCACAAGTCACTGGGATTACAGGTGCATGCCACCATGCCTGGTCCATTCATTCTTCAAACAAATAAACAAACAAACAAACAAATAAAACCTTTGGGTCATACAACTATTTCCCTTCTAAATTCTAAAATAGGAGATAATTTTCTTTAGCTCGAATATCCATAACAGATCTGCTCAGGGACACCACACAGTACTCACTCATTCTTTCATTTGTTCATTCAAATAATCACCATCCAGCTCTTTGAACTATTCATTACTTAGTAATTTCTAGCAATCCTTTATGCATTAGGAAAGAATTGATCTGTTTTTATTTTCAGATTTTGTTTTAAAAATTATGTACTTTCAATGGTGTTTGGAAGTTTATTCCTGTAAAGAGTTTGAGTGAAGCAGGGGAAAATTTCTCTAGGACTTAAGTCCCCTTGGCTTTTTCCTATACTGGCACCAGGATGAAGAAAGAGTTTCCATGATTTTGTTGCTCTCATTCAGTTCTAGCCTCTGGGTATGAAGGAACTATATCCCAAGTATTGGAAGGCTCCCGGTAGCGAGGGACGCCCAGTGGTGCTCTTTGAGACATTTTAGGGCAATGACAGGACTTCTGGAAGGAGATAGTGAAATGTAGTCCCTAAAGGGAGAAGAACACAGCTTGCTCAAAATACTATTGACGGGGTTTGGCTTCAGTCCCAGACAAGATTCTAGACTAGATTATTTAAAATAATAATAACAATAATAACGTTTGGGAGGCTCTTGGAATAGCAGCAATCACTGGCAGTCAGCCTGAGATTTTAAAAACAAGGTATATCAGCCTGACCTTTTACTGTCCTTGATATTGTATCTGGACTCATTTGTTAAGGAAATATGATAGGCACAAGGCCTGGAGCATAACAGAGACTCAATCAATAGCTTTTGACTGAATGAATGGCAGCTTTTGACAAGAACTTTCATAACCTGGTTGATAAAGCCATAACATGATGCAGAGACACAAGGGTAATAAGCTGTGTTAGAAATGCCCAGAGAATGTCATTCATCCTGGCTGGGAAGCAGAGTCCTAATGCTGGGCCTTCACCCCCCAAAAAGCTCCCCATGACATGGATTCAGTGTAGAGAACAATCTCTTCAGTCTGCACATGAAGTTGTGCTGGGCAGGCCAGGATGCCTGCAGAGAGAGAGAATTCAGACCAACATGCCCTACTTAACAGTTTTTAAAGCTCCGCCCTGTAACCCTGAATACACGCCATACATATTCATTGTAAACAATTTTAGAAAAATAGGAAAGATTAAAAAATAAAATAAAGGAATTCATGATCTCTCATCACCTGAATGTAACCACTGCTAACATTTTAGCGTATTTCTTTGCACTCTTCATTAGAACATATATTTTTATCTAGATGAATTCATTTTATTTTCTTTTTTTTCACTTAAGTAAAATGCTTTTAAAGCATAATTTGCGGTGATTATAAAATAGTTTAATCATATCTGAGTTGGCTTGCCCATGTTCCTTTGTAGTGACTGAAACAAATAATAGTAGCAAATATTAATAGGGCATTTTAGTAAGGCCCTGAAAATGTTCTCTTTTTTTGTTTTGTTTGGAGACAGGTCTTACTATATAACCCAGGTTGGCCTGGAACTCGAAATCCTCCTGTTTCTGTCTCCCAAGTGCTGAGATTACAGGCTTGTGCCACTGTGCCTGGTGAGGTACTGTTCTGAGTACTTTAAATGTATTAGCTTTTCTAATCTTCACAACAAGCCAATGAGGTAATATTATTATTCCCCTTTTATAAATGAAGAAACTGAAGCATAGTTTAACTAACTTGCCCCAAATCACCCAGATACAAAGTGGTGGGAGCAGGGATTTTTCTTTCTTCCAAAATTGGTTTTGACAGCTTACATTTATCAAATGGAACTGGAATAATTGAAAAGCTATCTGGAAAAAATTGAGTTGACTTTCATGTTACACTGTACATTAATATAACTACTAGATGAATCAGGACTTAAACTCTTTTTTGCAGTGCTGGGGAAAGACATTAAGGTCTAGCACATGCTAGGCAAGTGCTCTGCCACTGAGCTATACCCTAGCCCGAAAGATGGAGTCTTAAACATACAAAACCAATGGGTCTTGATGCTGGTTGAGCTTTAGAATTACCTGGGGTGTTTATTTAAGAATTACCAATATTTGGCTTCCCCTGCCTCCAAGCTACTTAAGTCAGAATCTCTGGAGGTAAGCCAGGCACCAGTATTTTTAAAAAGCTCTCCTGGTGATTGGAATGCAGCCAGGACTGAGAGGCATTGACCAAAAGAAAAATGGGATAGTTAAAAAAAAAAAATCTGGGAAAGACGAAAGCTTTTCTATGTATGTATAGTATAAAATTAGAAATAAAAAACTGGTAAGTACATTAGTGGGGGGTTATTATTTAATGAGTATAAAGTTTCAGTGTAGACAGATGAGAAGTTCTGGGGATGGATGGTGATGATGGTTGCATAATCATGTACATATACTTAATGCCATTGAATTGTACACTCAAAATGGTGAAAATTGTAAACTTTATGCCATGTATATTTTGTCGCAATAAAAGTGCTATACAAAAAAATTATAGGCGCAATCCAATTATAAACAACAGATTGCAAAAGATAAGGCAACTCATATAAAGAGGCTCATATGTAAAAAGCTTGTACAAATCAGTAAGAAAAAGATACTCAAAATAAATGTGGTTTAAAGATATGAGTAGATAGTTTACAGAAATGAAAATATGAATTTTTTAAAGCATATGAAAAAAGTCCATTTTCACTATATATATTTTTTATTTTGGTAGTACTTAGAGGTTGACCCCGGGGCCTTGCACACACTTTGTAAATGTTCTACCACTGGACTGTACCCCTAGCCCATTTTTAACTTTTTTATTGGGAGTAGAGCTGGGCAATGGGGTTGGCCTGTAATCCCAGCTTTTGGGAGGCTGAGGTAGGAGGATTGAAGTGAGTTTGAGGCCAGCCTGGGCTACACAGAGAGACCTTGTCTTAAAAAATCAAAAATGAACAAAAACAAAACAAACTCTCCCCAAACCAATCCCCCCCAAACAAAAACAAGCACCCCCCCTCAAACCAAACCAAACCAAACCAAAAACCAAAAACCAAACCAAAACAAACAAACAAAAACCACAAAACCCAAAACCAAAAAAACCCCAAAAACCAAACCAAACCAAACAAATATCTACCTAGAAGACTTGTCAGGTTTTGATGTGTCCACCGTGTTAACTTTGGCAGATCTATATGTGCTTACATGGGGTGGCTGGCACTATGAGAAAAACTCAAATATAAAAGAAGAGAAGGAATGTAAGGAGTTGTGCATGTAAGAAGCTGGTAAGCCAAGTTGCTTAGCAGTCTAAGAGGACTTGGGTGTAAAGATGATGTGCTTCATTGTATGCTTTTTTATTATTATTTTAAAAAATCCCATGGATGTTTAACTTCTCCAAGAGAAGTCTTTTTTCCTTTAAATAAAGCTTTACTAGGGAAGGAAAGAATGGTATGAAAAGGCATGTAGAGGGGACAGAAGGTCAAGGGTGTATTGTTGCTGTGGCCTTTGGATCCATGGTAAACAGGAGGGAAAGACTTGGGTATGTAACAGCAGAAAGGAAAAAGCCGATGGAGCCTGTTGTCTGTGGAGGAGGAATGTGCCAACACTGGGTTGGAGGTGTCCGTTCTGGGCTCTGGGTGGGAGCAGCCTGGCCTCCTTCCCTGACATGGACTAAGTACCAGAGGATAGTCCTTAGCAAGCAGAAGTGGGAGGTCCACGGTGGCCATCAGAGCACTTGCTTCAAGGCCTCTATTTCCTCTGGAAAATATTAGAAAAGTGATCTGCTGCTAGTGAGGGAGGAGGTGATGGGCAGTTGGCAGGAAGACAGTATAAAGTAGGGGCTGTGCGGAATCCACAGGCCTTGAGGAGGCACAGAAGCCCAGAGCCAGCAGTGGCCCTCTACACTGCAGCCATGGCAGGCTGCCTGGTGGAGTTTTCTCCAGCAGTTTTCAGCAATGGGGACACTGAGCAGAGGGCCCGAAGAAAGTGACAGAGAGAAGGACTAGGGTGTTGGGGGTGTCAGAGAGTGGACGAGGTCCCCAGCTATGTGAGGAGAGGGTAAGCAGTTTGATCTTATGGCTGCCCATATATCTCCCCAGTGGCTGGGACCCCTTCTTAGGGGCAAGGAGCCCCATCCAACCCTGGGCCCCCTTCTTTCTTTCTTTCTTTTTTTTTTTTTTTTTTTTTAGCAGTACTGGGGGTTGAACCCAGGGCCTCGGGCTTACATGCTTTGCAAGTGCTGGACCACTGAGCTGCACCCTCAGCCCTTTTTTTTTTTTTTTTTTTTTTTTTTTGAGACAGGGTCTCTCTAAGTGACACAGACTGTCTCTGGTCTTGAACTTGTGATCCTCCTGCCTCTGACTCCCGAGCTGCTGGGATTACAGGCGTGCACCACTGCGCCCGGCTTAGGCCTCCTTCTTATGGTCTCCGGTGCCTTCGTGGGGCCTGATCATGGGACACACTCAAGGAACAGTTCTCAAATGACTTGTTGGCTTTGCAACATACACACACACAGGCACAGAAACCAAAACAAACAAGCAAAACTCAAAACCTTACCACTTTATCAATATTCTACTTACTTATCTGCTCATTCCCAAGGCTTGTTTGCCATTTCCATATAAGGCAGCCACCCTCGAAGGCAGAAGACATTAAGGATGTATGTTTTTAAACGTGCTGCAGGTCACGTGGCAGGATACCACGTAGCCTTGTCCTATATCACTTCCATCAGTGGTGCTTGAAATTCCAGTCTTAGCCATCCGGCCGAAGACCTCTCTCTGAAAGGGTGTGGGGGTGAGGTGGCGTGGGGAGGGGGTGTGGAAGGAGGGTTCTGCAGAAGGAGAGGAGCTCAAGGCCTGGGAAATCACACTTTGTTAATAACACTGTAATACTACTGGCTGGCAGGTCAGGGCCAGCAGTAGACCCTGAGTGTGGGAGAAAGAGGAGGCAGCTCTCAGAAGCCCCTTGAAGATAAATGCAAGTCCTTTATCACTGAGGATGACCTGCGTGGGCCTTTCCTCCCCTTCAGACTATGCTTGCCTTTTACCTCTGTTGGCAGAACTGCTTACTGGAGCCCGGGAGAGACCCTCATTCATCTAGCAGTTCTTGCAACAGTATCCAACCACCATCTGGGGACAAGCCCTATGGTGGGGAGGAATTCAGGAGCCCCTTCCCAGGATGCACAGACAAGAGAATGCAGCCCTAGCTCGCTCAAGGTCCCATGATCGCCTTTGGATATTATTGTCTGAATCCCAGGATTAACTTCTCCCTCCTGAACCCTGAGCGAGGGACAGACAGTAATGCCCTCCAGGGACCTGGCGGAGTGCACATGTCAGGCAGCACGTAGCTGCTAGGGCAGGGATGGAGGTGTTGCCATAGAAACCGTTGGGCAGCCTTTCCACTCACAACCACTATGTTCCTTTGTTTGGGTGATCTGCTTCAAGGGAACGTATGCATAGTGGTCTCTCTTTTTTCTCATACTTGGGAAGAGCTGAGAAGCAGTTGTTGGTGAATGGGGTGGGAGAAGAAGCCGGGTAGGAAAACAACTATTGGGTGCTAAGGCTTCCAGTAGCCCCAGGAGGAGAAGTGCCTCTTCACTGATCACATTAAACCACACCTGCTGCCCTTTCCTCTCCCTGCACCCACAAACTGAATGGTGTGTAGGGGGGAGCTCAGTAAGAGGAGTTACTGTAACTAAGACTTTTCCTAAGAGTCAGGTGTGAGGGTCTGTGGACTCTGAGGCAGTGAGCTAAAGATGCAGGAGCACTGGAATTGGATTCAGGAGCCCTGCATTTTGGCCTTAATCCTGACACAGTGTGACCTTAGGGAAGTCATTTTCACATCCTGGCTCAATTTGCTCATCTGGAAGATAAGAGGAGTGTAATGGGACAATGATTCCACAGTGCTGCATGGGAATCATCTGAGACTCTTCATTACACAATGCATACTTCTAGACCCAACTTTGTTGTTGTTGTTAGGTGCCGTCTAGTCAGGTCCGACTCATAGCAATCTTCATAGGGTTTTCAATGACTGATTGTTTTTCAGGATTGCTTCAGGAATAGCTTGTCACACCCTTCTCCTATTTTTGCCGTGCTGGGGATTGAACCCAGGTCCTCAGAGAGTGTGGAGCAGTGCTTTACCAACTGAACTAAACCCCAGGCCCAGCTCCAACTTTAGAGACTCCTATTAACCATGTCTTGGTGGAACCTGGAAATCTTCATTATGATGAGTGCCAATTCATTTCATTTTGAGTATTTGTTGATGTGCTCAAGATGATTAGAGACACCTTGAGAGCAGTTACACCAGAACTATGAATCACTGAATTAGAGATAAATGTCAAGTACACTTGGGTAACTGAACAGAATCTACTAAGAGTAGGCTACCTGATTACTCCCAGGCCTTTATGGTAGTGGTGCCACTTACCTCATCATGTAGTGTCTTTTATCACGAAAAAAGGACCATCACTGAAACCCTTTTAGGCAGGCATGACCTCAAAGTGTCCTTCAGCATCAGGAAGGGAATGGGCACTCGTCTGGCCTCTCCTAGTGACTGTAACCTACAAACTGCCACCAAATACTTTCTTGAAACTTTGCTTTAGTAGATCTATTCTCTCTAGGTTGCTCCTGACTCTTTAGTTTTTCATTTATTTATTTATTCAACAAATACTGATTGAATGTATGTATGCAGCTGGATCATAGAGATACAGTGGAGAGTTGTACTAATCATAGTTTGATATCATGTACCCTATGAAAGTGTCACGGGAAGGATTGTTGACCTAGGTAGCCCCAAATGTCTGCTTGTCCTTCTCCTGCTCCTAAGTAGGGTCATTCCCTCAAATTCATTTTTGTGCAGACCTAAAGTGGCATTTACTGGCAGCATAATGGAGTAGATCAAGGGTGGTCATGATGAGCAGACTGGCTGGATTGAATGTGGCCCTGGCAGGGAGAACTCCACAGTTGGTAAAGGGAAGTTCAGACTGATGAGGGGAAGTTCTTGAAGGTCCAAGCAGTTTGGAAGAGATAACTATCCTGGTAGGCAGGCGAAAAGTAGGTAAGTAGGTGTGTTAGTCAGTTCTGCATTACTATAAAGAAACATCTGAGGCTGGGTAATTTTATGAGGAAAAGATACTTATTTCAACTCATGGTTCTGGAGGTCCAAGGCTGAAGGTCACATCTGGTGATGGATGGCCTTCTTGCTGTTAGAGACATAATGTGACACATGATATATGGACGAGACAAAGACAGTGTGTATCTATATCCTCTCTTTCTCTCTTCTTATACTGTCACAAGTACTCAATCATGGACGCTCCATACTGATGGCTATATCTAATCCTAATCATCTCCCAAAGGCCTGACCTATAAATACCATAGCTGGATTAAATTTCTACCCTCTTAGTACCCCACAATAGGGATTAAATTGAAACATAGGAGCCTTTGTGGGACACACCTAAACTATATCCAAACCAAAGCTGTAGGCATTCCATGAATAATCTAGTGGTGCTCAGTGGATCCAGCTTGTTCTGGGGCAGGATGAGAGTGGTGCCTTGTGCAGAGAAACCAGGACATTGAACAGAGCCCCAGGCAGGGACATAGGCACAGGGCATTGTGAGGAAGGGTGGTGCTCAGAGAGGGATTTCCTAGAAAATAATGTTTGAGGTGAAACCTGAAGAACGAGTAAGAACTAACTAGATCAACAGAGAAGAAAATTATTCTAAGAACAGGAAACAGAATCTGGCAAGAAGGAAGGAAGGCAGAATAGAAGGAAAGAAGGAAGGAAGGAAAGAAAGAAGGAAGGAAGGAAGGAGATATTTTAATAGCTGTCTGGTTCTGGGGAGACTGAGCTTGAAGTTCAAGTCCTGTCAATTTAGATGGCTTTAGTTTTCCAGTGAAACCCCAGAAGAGCCATAACTTAGGAGCAAGAACAGCACCCCAAGACTAAGGACTAAACCCTAGGACTGGGAAGAAAGTGCCATACCATAACAAAGCCTAAATGAAATCTTCCTAAGAACATGTGATGCTCCAGCTAGAGCAAGACTCAACCCTCTTTGGAGTAAGATATCTAAACCTAGAGTCTCTACAATGAAACATCCACAATACTGAATATACAATTATAAATGTTGTAAGACTTAAAGATGAAGCCAAGCATAATGACACATGCCCATAATCCCAGCCCTTGGGAGACTGAGGCAGGAGAATCACATGTTTGAGGCCAGTCTGGGCTACATGGCAAGACTTTGTCCCCCCCCAAAATTAATGGTGAACTAATTCAATAGGATATCACCAAGACAGGGATAATATGGAAGGTGAATTTTTCTCTGCACTTGAACTAAAGGCTATGAATCCAAAGCAGAAGTGATAAGAATGCTTGAATGATTACTTTGGATGCAAGGGGAGTTAAAGAGTCAAACATGGCCTTTTCAGAGAGCCTAGAATCAACATGCAGAACTGCAGGGCTGTAGACAAGATAGAGGCTGAAGTCTTTGTGTAGGCATGTGCTAAAGGTTCATTGTAGAGGGGTGACAATGGGAATAGGCGCAGTATAGGAAGGCTTATCCAGGCAAGTGGAAAGACAGGTCTGATTGAATAAAGAGGACAAAAGAGAGGGAAGAGAAAGTTATTTTTATTCCTCAGTTTTGATCTTGGAAGGTAGAAGATTAGCACTACTCTTGAGAAAGGCAAGGAAATTGGGAAGGGTTTTTATAGGTGGAAGTGATAACGGTATCTGTGAATAGTTTACCTGGAGGAGACAATGTTGAGGTGACTTAGAGTAGAAGTGGTGGTCTCTTTGCAGAAAAGAATGGACAGAAACCCAAGTGCATGTCTGGAGATTGATCCTTGGCAAATAATAGGATTTAGAAGATGGAGAAGATAATAGAATCATCAAGAGAAACTCCTCTGGAACGTATTCAGAGAAGGGATTAGAATGGTGAAAGGGGTACATAGGAAAATCTGCTAGGAAGGGAAGTTCAAGAATAAGGGGACTTGAATAGTGGTAAACTCTTAAGAGCTCAATATGAAAATGGGGCAAAGAAAGACCATCAGAGACAAGTGGATGGTCAGTAGTGGCTTAAAGAGGTTAGCTTCAGAACAGTGGCAAGAATAGAAGTCATTATAAGAGGTTAAATAGGAAGTGAGTTTTATTAGTTTTTAAAAAGCATTTCCTCAACGCGGCATGGTGGTGCATACTGTAATCCTAGCACTTGGGAGGCTGAGTCAGGATGATTGACACAATTTCAAGGCCAGCCTGGTCTACATAGTGAGTTCTAGGACAGCCTGGGCTACACAATGAGACCCTGTCTCAAAAATCCAACCGAAACAAAACAAAACAAAATTACCTGACTTTAATACAATTTTTTACAAAAAGGTAAAGTCTTACTATGTTTGGCGAGGCTAGCCTTGAACTCCTGGGCTCAAGTGATCCTCCTGCCATAGCTTTTCAAGTGCTAGGATAACAAGTGTGCAGCTGGGACTACAGGAGCACACCACCTCACCCTGAAAGTCTAGTCTTCATCCTTCAATTCTTCCAGTCCCAGATTGGGCTCTTGGTTGTTTCTGGTCTTTCCAGAGACTGGCAACTGCAGCTGTTGCCAAGTGGCTTTTACAGGGTAGTTACAGCCCTCTGGAGATTAGCCACCCACAAGAGCATTTGGCTCTGAGGAGAGATGAGTGCACCAGCTGAGCAGTCTACTCTACTCTGCTTGGGAGATAAGTGCTTCCCACCAGAGAAGGTAATTTGATATTCTCAAACTTTCTTGCTTTCCAAACATTTAGATAAGAGAATGGATGACACCTAATTTCACACTTGTCTTCTTCAAAGCATTTTAAACAAGCTCCTTCCTGGATTTAGACTGGCTGGAAACAAGGTAAAAAGAAGATTTTGTTCCTTTAGCACCAGTTTTGCTCTTACAAACTCAGCATCAGGTGGTCCCAGACGGGGTTAACCTGTAGCTGGACATGGCAGGTTCTGGGCACTGATGAGGGTGCCCTTCCCAAACTGACAGGTTAACATGTGGATTACCTGCAGGCGCAGAGAAGAAGGTGGGCAAAGGTGTGGAAGATCTGGGGATGCTCCTGTGGGGTCTAGTTTGATGAATGGACAGGTCACTATGCAGATGCAGAATACAGGAGGAATAATGTGTTTGGGAAAGGAAATCATTACCTTGGCTCTGAACTGTTTGGTTTTGGGGTTGGTGAGACATCCAGGTGGTATCCAGTACTCAAGGAGCATCATGAGGCTGGGGCTCAGAAAAGATTCCAAAGATGAGGAAAGAGTGAAGAACAACTTGGCATGGCCTTTTAGGATTACACTACTGGACACTTGTGGAGCTGCTCTTGTTGTTTTTGGGTGCCGTAGAGTTGGTGTCTGACTCATAGGGACCCTATGAGCAACAACGAAATAGTATTGTGAGTGCTTCTCTGCTATTCATAGGGTTTTCAATGGCTGATTGTTTTTTGGGAGTGGGTTGCCAGGTCCTTCTCCCAAGCCTACAGCACCTGGTATTCCCAGGTGGTCTCCCACCCAAGTACTATCCAGACCTGACCCTGCTTAACTTCCGAATTCTGATGGGATCTGATGCCACAGTGGTATGGTTGCAAGTGGAGTTGCTCTAATCCTTTCCAAAGTCTTTCCAGTGGATTGAAAAATATTGCCCTAAACCGTTTAGGTGGAGAATCACTCCAAGCAAAATTTTCAGAATTGAAAAAGCCCAAAGCGGGAAGTCAGGATACCTGGGTTCTAATTCCAGCTCATTTATGTGTGTGTATGTGTGTGTGTGTGTGTGTGTGTGTGTGTTTCTGTGTGTGTGAGTGTCTGTATGTGTGTGTTTTTACACAGGCTCAAGCTATGTAGCCCAGGCTGGCCTGGAACTTGCTATGTATACCAGGATGCCTTTGTACTTGTGTTGATCCTCTTGCTTCAGCTTCCCAAGTGATAGGTTTACAGGAGTGTGCCAGTATGCCTAGCTGATTCTAGCTCTATTTTAATGACTGAGTGAGCTGAGGCAAATGGCTTCTTGTCTGTGGATTCCGTTTTCTCATTTGAATATTGAAGAGATCAGGTCTTGTCATCTTCCTCTGCTAGCACCTATGCTTCTGCAGAGGTGTCTCAACATGGTCCTCCAAACGAGGGGGGTTAGAAGGAATGGAACATTTTGATAAGATACAGTCAGGCCTTAGGGCTCTACAAAAAAAAATGTCATTCTTGAGGGCCTTAGAAGGCCCCTTAAAAGGGAATAATTTTGTTTATTTGTTTATTTATTTACTTATATTATTATTATTATTATTATTATTATTATTATTATTATTATTTTACCAATTTTTACTGAACCCTTACAGTTGTTTCTCAGTTTCCATGGAGGATTTGTGCCAGGACCCCTGTGGATACCAAAATCCACAGATGCTGAAGTCCGTTATATAAAATGGCATAGTATTTGCATATAACAATGTGTATCCTCTCATATACTTTAAATCTTCTCCAGATTGCTTATCATACCTAATATGATGTAAATGCTATGTAAATAATTATTATGCTGCATTATTTAGGGAATAATGACAAGTAATAAGTCTATGCATTCAGCACAGTCAAACCATTGTAGGTCAAAATACTTCTTTGATTTGTGGTTGGTTGAATTTGCAGATGTGGAACCTGTGGATACGAGGATTGACTGCACAACACACCAGGCACTAGAGCTCTTGTGTCCATTTTCGGACGATGAACTGAGGGTCTGAGAGGTGAGATGACTTCCTGAACACTTTTGACTTCTAGAGTGAAGGTGTCAGGATTCAGTCCCAGGGGTCCCTAATTCCAAACCATTGCCATGGATGATAAAGCTGAGCAGAGGGGGAGAGAATATTTACATATAAATATGTATATCTGTACATATATAGATAGTATGGCTAAAAAAGTCTTTCTTTTTATTTGATTCTGTAAACCTTTTTTAAATGTGCAGGTAACTCATAGTGTCAGCAAATTTTTGTGCATGTGGTGCTGGAGGCCAAACCCAGGGCCTTGCACATGCTAGGGAAACAGTTTACCACCGAGTTATACCCCCAGCCCATGTTTCTTTTCTGGTTTTTTTTTTTTTTTTTTTTGGCACTAGGGTTGAACCCAGGGCTTTGTGGTAGGCAAGCACTCTACCCATAAACTATACCTCCAGCCCTTTAAGAAATTTTTTTATTTTGAAATAACATCTTGCTAAGTTGTACAGGCTGACTCTGGCCTCAAACCTGTGATCCTCCTTCTTTCCCTAGTCTCCCGAGTAGCTGGTATAACAAGGGTGTGTCATCATGCCTGGCTTCAGATTCTTAAAAGGTCTCTTCAGAGAGGTACTCAGTGAATACTTTAAAAATCTTTCTTAAAAACCAATCCTGTCCTTTCTCAGCTAAAGGAATAGATTACCCAATCCAATTCTGGTACAATGACAGCTTCCAATTTGTAGGACCAACAGGGGTCCTACCCCAGTGTCTCTTCCTCCTCTAAGCAACACAAGACCAAGTAGGTTTGAACTGATTGTGAGTAGGAAGATGGTTAAAGGGCTTCACTGGACATCTGTAGAGGAGTGAACAAGGCATGATGGGGGGTATGTTGGGTTGTTGTTGTTGTTGGGTGTCATAAAGTCAGAACTGACTTATAGCAGCCCTACATACAACAGAAGAAAACACTACCCAACACTGTGCCATGCACATGTTGTGCACATGCACATGATCTTTTTATGTTTGAGCCCAATGTTACAGCTTCTATGTTTCTTCTCATTTTGAGTCATGTCACACCAGCAAAAGAGGTCTCAAGGGCTCTATTCCATTCTTGTCATTAAGGTCAACATAACTTTTAGGAGGCAACTCTTCCTCAATCATTTCTTGAATGCCTTCCAGCATGGGGGGCTCATTTTCTGGCACTATATTTGACATTGCTTCTCCTCTATTTGTAGGGTTTTCAATGGCTAATTGTTTCAGGAGTAGGCTGCCAGGTCCTTCTTCTTAATCTGTCTTGGTCCGGAAGCTCATCTGAAACCTGTCCACCATAGGTGGCCCTGCTGGTATCTGAGATGCCTGTGGCATAGCTTGCAGCATTATAGTAACAAGCAAGCCCTCACAACACAACAAGCTGATAGACATGTGGGGGGCATAGGCTGGTGGTACTGTGTAGGAACTAAGCAGGTCACTACAGAAAAAAAGCACAATATGTGGCAGATAGTACGCATTTATAAATGGTAGCTATTATTTTTTTTCAAAGCACCCTGTACAACAGAAACCCATGGCCAATAGTAATGCTAGTGCATATGAGAATGCACATAAGCTTTAGGACAGGAGGGACCATATGGCAGAGACAGTGGAGATGCATTCGCTATCAGATTCCTGGGCTTAGAAAAATACCTACCACATAGAAAGTACTCAATAAATATTTCACTAAATAAATGACTAAATAAAATCAGGCCAAAGCTTTTTATTTGTCTAGAGATAGAGCACAATGTGTTGGTTAAAGATAGACTATAAACCACACTGCTGGATTCATAGCATATTGACTAGCTAGGAGACCTTGAGAAAGCTATTTAACTACTATGTGCCTCAGTTTCTTCATCTGAAAAGAAAGATGACAATAAAAGTAGCTCCCTGACAGGCCTGTGGTGAGGTTTAGATGAGTTATTATCTGAGATTTGCCTAAAACAGTCCCTGGCACTTAATAAGAGCTGTATAGTGCTTTGTTATTATTATGATCTCTTTGAGGAACATTTGCATTTCAAAAGCGACTCTAAATGAGATGAATGAGTTTATTCCAAGGAATGAGTCACTAATAACTGAATTCCAATATCTTTCAAAATATCCCCAAAAGGCAATGTCATCTCAGATCATAGTTCATTAAGAGAAGATTTAGGGAATTGGGTGAGCAGCGTAGTTCTTGGTCCCAAGCTTCTGGCAAAATTCCTAACTTCTGTTTCATAGATTGGGGAAGTTTAGAGGATGGTCACACCAAGTGTCTTATGCAGAGTTGAAGGGAGGAGGTACTCAATGTGATGCTGACTCTTGTTGTTATGTGCCATAGAGTCAGTATCCGACTCATAGCGACCCTCAGAAGGTTTTCAATGGCTGATTGTTTCGGGATTGCCTTGGGAGTGGATTGCCAGGTCCTTCTCCCATTTTTGCGGTGCTGGGAATTGAACTCCAGACCTCAGAAACTGCAGTGCGGCGCTCTACCAACTGAGCTAAATCCCAGCCCAAAGATTATAGAAGTGAGATGACTTTGTTAGGTGTCATCGAGTCAGTATCCAACTCATAGTGACCCTCATAGGGTTTTCAATGGCTGAGTGCTTCGGGATTGCCTTGGGAATGGATTGCCAGGCCCTTCTCCCATTTTTGCGGTGCTGGGAATTGAACTCGGGACCTCAGAGACTGCAGCGCAGCACTCTACCAACTGAGCTACATCCCAGCCCCGATGCTGACTCTACCTGCGTCTAACACAGCCTGTATCTTCCTATTGGCCCAAGACTTGAGAAATTTTCAAAGCACCGAAATGTTGCATAATTAGAAATGTTTCCTGTGCAGATGGAAATCTAGAAATGAAGACATTTAGTGAGAAGATCAGACATGGCCAATAACAGAATTTAGGAATTAGGATAGCAAAGTGCTCGTCACTATTAATCCTGCTTATAATAAAATATGTTATAATACTTGTATTGGTCTAGGTTCAATTGGGGAAGTTGAGCCACGATGAGTATTGTGGACCCAGGGCTTTCTTAAGGGAATTAGGCCTTACACAATTGTGGGAGGACCTGGGAAAGTGTAGGTCTGAAAGGTGAAATTGTAGGGTGAGGGAGGACTCACTAACTGGTCTGGTACTCTAAATGAGTTAACTATCGCAGGGAAATGGAATCCAGGGGCATCCCACAGCTGGAGTTACCCTGTTATAGGGTCTGATATAAAAGTCTGTGGAAAGTGGTGGACTCAGAGTGGCCTCTGTGGATTTGAAGCAAAGTGTCCGCTGGTGGATTTTGGGCTCACTGCTAGCAGGCAGGGCTGGCTGCTGGGAAAGACAACTGGAAGGAGAGGTAGTAACAGAAAGAGGAATCTATCTGCATCTCTTCAGTTGCCTCTCCCCTCTTCTAACATGTGATGACTTCAGAGCTGCTACTTCCACCCCTACATCTCACTCAACTTCATCTCTGATACCCAGGTCCATATAGGTGGGAGATTTTGTGAGACAGATTTTCCAACATAGCCAAGTTGATGCAACGTTATTGTAATGAAACAATATAATTAAGTGATGGTTTCTTTGGTCTATTTACATATTTATTAATTTGCATTTTGCCTCATATAAAAAGAATTTCTAAAGTGTCTTGGAGAAGCATTTGCAATTGTGTTAGCTTTCTGTTACTATAACAAATACCTGAGACAACCGGCTTATGAAGAGAGGTTTATTTTTGGCTCACAATTTTAGAAGTTTCATTGTGTGATTGATGAGCCTGATAACTTTTAGGTCTGTGGTGAATTAGTGTATTATGGTGGGAGTGCATGGTGGAGCAAAACTACTCACATCAGGGCCAGGAAGGGATAGAGAGAAAGAGAAAGAGGCCACATTCCCCTTTGAAGGCACTCCTCCAAAGACTGAGGCTCCTACTAGGCTCCACCTCTTGAAGAGTCTACCACCTTCCAAATAATGCCATCCTGGGGACCAAGTCTTTAACACATGGGTCTTTGGGGGACATTTACGATTCAAACTATAGTGGCAATGGAATTTCATTTCTTCTTTCTTTCTTTCTTTCTTTCTTTCTTTCTTTCTTTCTTTTTTTGAGGTGGGGTCTTATAGTGTTTCTCAGGCTAGTCTTTAATTTGTGGGCTCAAGCTATTTCCCTCCTCAGCATCCTGAGTAGCTGGGGCTTTAGGTGTGCACCACCACACTTGGCTTGAGTGGAATTTTAAAAGGAAGTGATTAAAGGAAAGAACAATGTGTAGGGCAATGAAATAATTCCAAAGAAAAATTAATGTTCAAGAAATTCATGTAAGAGGGCTTTGGGGTATAGCTCCATTGTAGAGCACTTGCCTAGCACCCACAAGGCCATGAATTCTATAATCAGCACAACCACAAAAAAGAAAAAAAAAAATCCAAGAACCTGTTCCATTGTAGATGGGGCTGTGAATTTGACTCAAGGGACTCTCAGAGCCAAAGCAAATATTTTGTGACAAGGATTGTCACAAAGGAAGTGGCACATATTTTCCTAGTACTGAGACCTAAGAAAAATATCTCTTAGGGGTCCTCAAAAATAGCACTTTGATAAAGGGCTCTGGAACCACTTGATGATGAAATGTGCTTTGAGAGATTTTTAAAAAGTAGACTTGGCCTGTTCTCCAGGCTTTTCTTACCTGAGCGCAGCAGACAATTTCCAAGTGCTGTTTCCATGGAGAGGCTGATCTGTAGATCCTTTAAGCTAGGGGACTGACAAACCTTCCTATTAAGGTTTTGTGGCCCTTTAGGTCTCTGTTACAATTACTCAGCACTATTGTAGCATGTGAGCAGCCATAGAGAATCTATAAACCCATGAATGTGGCCAGGTTCCAATACAACTTTATTAAAGGACACTAAAATTTGAATTTCTTATGATGTCCATGTGTCATAAAAGATGAATTTTTCTTTTAAATTTTTTTCATCCATTTCAAAGTGTAAAAACCAGCCAGTGTGGTTGTGCATATCTGTAATTCCAGCACTCTGGAGGCTGAGGCAGGAGGACCAATGTGAATTCAAGGCTAGCTCAGTCTACGTAGTAAGTTCTAGGACATCTTGGGCTACATAGTGAGGCCTTGTCTCAAAAAAACAAAAAATAAATAATTAAATAAAAAATAAAATAAAATAAAATAAAAAGTATAAAACCTATTCTTAGCTGTGGTCTATAGCTATACAAAAATAGGTAACCAGCTAGATTTGGTCCACATGTCATGCTCTGCTGGCTCCTGCTTCTGGTGATTCTTCATAAAGAGTAATTTTTATAAGTTATTAAGAAAATGGGAGGTGAGATTGTCTTAGTTCATTTGAGTTACTGTAACAAAATACCATAAACTGAGTACCTTATAACCAACAGAAATGTATTGCTCACAGTTCTGAATGCTGAGAAGTCCAAGGTCAAGGAATGTTGGGTGTCTGGCGAGGGCTTGCTGGTTCATGCTTGGTACCTTCTTGTTGCATGCTCATACTGAAAGGGGCTAACAAACTCCCTTTGGCCTCTTTTATGAAGAAACCAATCCCAATCATGAGGGCAGAACCCTCATGACCAAAAATGTGTCTAGATGTTGCCAGTTATCCTGTGGGGTACAAAGTTGCCCCAGAATGAAAATAGCTGAGTAACTGAATGATTACCCATGACCTAATTACCTCCCAATGGCCCCACTTCTTAATGCCATCACTATAGGGGTTAGGATTTTAACAGATGGATGTAGGGGTGGGAGACACAAACATATAGACCATAGCAGAGGTGTCTGAGGTTAGTTTGAGCAGCACTAGTCACCGTAATAGACAAAGCTCAAACTTTCCGTGACTTCCCGTGAATGTATTTCTGTTCATGTAAAGTTCACATGGGTATTCCTCACGAGTAGGTGGCTGTCCTCACAAAGGAGACCTGAGTGTTGCCGTCTTGGGGTTCCATACGTCGTCAGAAGATGGGGGACTGTGAGGTGATTGTGAGCCTGTTCTTCAACCATAGCCTAGAAGCAATGCACACACACCTCAGGGCCACATTCAGATCAGGTGGGAGAGCTGGAGAGCAAGCTGAGAAAAACAGCTGGGTGGGTGGCCACTTTAAGGGAGCTCAGATCCATGCTGGCTTCCTAGCTGTCCCTGCCATAGTGGTATTCTTTAGAGAGAACTTGAGCATAGATAATGATGCTGATTAAGGGCTGTTCTGTGAACCAAGTTGAGTGGAGGGAGGATATTTTTTTATGAAATTAGAACTACTAACTTAGGCCACTTACCTGTGGTACATGGAGGGCCAAGATTTCCCTCTGAATATCATTCTTGCACTTTATGTGCCCTGACACAAGCACTGACAAGTCACTTGTGGACACTTCAGTATTCTTCACTCAAAAGCATGACTGTAATACGTTTTGTCTGGAAAAACTTCAAAGAGTTGTGACCAGTTGCCCAGTACGGCTATAAATAGTCACTGACAAAGAACACAGGGAACCTCTATCATTAAGCAATGTGACCACTTGTTGAATTCTCCAAAATATAGTTATCTTGAAATGTGTTTTCAGGTAACTCAGAGATTCTCAGCCTTGGCACTATTCACAGTTCAGGCTGAATAATTTTCTATGGCAGGGGGTTGTCCTGTATATTATAAGATTTTAATAGCTTCTTTGGCTTCAACACACTGATGCCAGTAACATCCTCTGCCCCTTCATTTATGACAACCAAAAATGTCTCTTGTTGTTGTTGTTGTTAGGTGCCGTCGAGTAGTGTTCGACTCATAGCAACCCTCATAGGATTTTCAATGGCAGATTGTTTCGGGATTGCATTGGGAGTGGGTTGCCACATCCTTCTCCCATTTTTGCGGTGCTGGGAATCAAACTCGGGACCTCAGAGACTGCAGAGCAGTGCTCTACCAACTGAGCTAAATCCCAGCCCAAAAATGTCTCTAGGTGTATCCAATGTTCCCTGGAGGATAGAATTGTCATAGGTTGAAAACTACCAAGTAACTGAATGATAGAAGCTATTGAGTAAAATTGTTGACTGTGAGCCATCTAAATGCTGCAGGACTAAAGCCATAAGTGGCTTAAGTGATCATGTTCTACAGCGATTGGTTTGGGGCCATCCTTTCTGACAATTAGAAATTAGGCTGGTCCTTTAAGAACCTTTCTCTGTAAAAGATGTTAACACCTATTGAGTGGTGTAGGCAGGATATCTACGTTTAGTAAGTTCCTTCCAATTCTCAGTAGCAAGAGGGCAGCCAGTTATGTACCTGAAAGTGATTTCATGTCAATCAATTTAAAGTAAATAAAATAAAGGACATTGTGTTGGGGCTAAAATACATAGAATCAACTTCCTTGAAACTATTCTCTTATCTCTCAGATTGTTCCTAACAACCTTCACCTTGGAGG
Organism: Pedetes capensis; assembly: GCA_007922755.1. Lineage (NCBI taxonomy): Eukaryota > Metazoa > Chordata > Mammalia > Rodentia > Pedetidae > Pedetes > Pedetes capensis. The sequence goes on along the minus strand of VMDO01008244.1, from coordinate 12,687 downwards.
GGGCTCCAGTGGCAGATTTTGAACACATGAATACTGCTCAGAGCCCCAGACCATTGTTGTAAATTGACTTCACACTCAAAGGCCAAAGTATGATTTTGTAAAAGCTGGAAACCAGATCTATTCCTGAGTCCCACAAAGTGAGGAAGTATGTTCTTAGTCTCATAACTGAAACCAAATAAGCAATACATATTAGCTGTTGCATTAGGGTTTACCAGAGAAAAAGAACCCATAGATGGATGGATGGATAGATAGACAGGCAGATAGGTAGATAGATGAGAAAGGATTTATTAGGGGAATTGGCTTATGCAATTATGGAGGCCAAGTTCCAGAATAGCCTCTCTGTGAGGTGGAGACCCAGGGAAGCTAGATAGCTGGCTTAGCCCAAGTCTGAAGGCCTCAGAACCAGGGATGCTAATAGTGTAATTCTCAGTTCAAGGCTTAAAGTCTGAGAACTCTGGGGGCTGGGTGGCACTGTGCAAGTTCCAGAATCCAAAAGGCAGAGAACTTAGAGTCTGATATCCAAGGGCAGGAGAAGAGTGTCCCAGACACAGAAGAGCAAATGAGAACAAATTTGTCTTTCCTTTGCTTTTTTGTTCTATGCTGGCCCTTGGCTGATTGGATGGTGCCCAGTCACGTTTCCTCAGTCCACTGATTCAAATGCTGGTCTCTTTTGGAGCTGCACTCACAGACATACTCAGAAACAATGCTTTACTACCTATCTGAGCATCCCTAAATCCAGCCATGCTGACACTGAAAATTAACCATTACAGTTATCTTTGTCATTATTATTGTCATTACTATTATTATAATGATAAGAAGTAGCAGAGTGACTTTGCCTAAAGCTATGTAAGCTAGTGGGGTATGAAGTGTGAATATTTAATTTTAAAAAGTTGCAGTAAAAGACACATTGCCATTAATTCAAAATACTGTCCCCTGGCTTCAAAGACACATATCGCATCGTTCTTGCCACTTTCCTGAAGCAGTTCTGGAAGTCCTCTGTCATGAGTGTCTTTCGTTGCACTGCTGTGGCTGCCTCAACATCTTGAATCAATTAAAAATATTTACCTTTCATGGTCATTTTGCTTTGGGGAAGAGCTAAAAGTTGCATGGTGCCAGATCCAATGAATAAGGTGGTTGAGAACATGCCATAATGTTTTTATTTGACAGAAATTGCCATAACAGAAATGATATGTGACATGGAGTGTTGTCAAGATGGAGGATAGAGCTGGGCATGGTGGTGCAGGTCTGTAATCCCAGCGGCTTGGGAGGTGGAGGCAGGAGGATCGCAAGTTTGAGACCAGAGGAAGTCTGCGTAACTTAGCGAGACCCTATCTCAGAAAGTAAAGAAAAAAAGAAAAGGGGGCTAGGGGTGCAGCTCAGTGGTCCAGCACTTGCAAAGCATGCAAGCACGAAGCCCTGGGATCAACCCCCAGTACCGCAAAAAAAAAAAAAAAAAAAAAAAAAAAAAAAAAAAAAAAAAAAAAAAAAAAAAAAAAAAAGAAAAGATGGAGGATGGAAGTAAAGACACTCATGACAGAGGGCTTCCAGAACTGCTCCAGAAAGTGGAAAGAAAGATGGGATAAATATGTTTGAAGCCAAGGGGAGTATTTTGAGGAGGATTAATAGCAATGTGTCTTTTACTGTAACAATTTTTTGAACTTAAATATTCACTGTATTTTTGATCATACCTCATATAATATCCCCCAGACTCATTTATTTAAAAGGAAAATTTAAAAACACAATATATGTTCTTTAATATGACCTCAAGACCCTCTGTGGTCCAGCCCCTACATAAATCTAACCTTATCTTCCTCTACTTTTCACCCTGGATCCCCAAGCACCATCCTCTTGCCTCCAGTCCCCCGCCCCCCGGTGCTGGGGATCATACCCAGATTAGGCAAGTGCTCTACCACTGAGCTACACCCCCAGCCTTCCCTTGGCTTTCTGAAGTTCCTCCACCTCTGGAGATTTTTCTTTAGTCCATCTGAGGTGGGTCCAGGGACGAGTACTTTTTTAGAGCATTCCACAGTTTTAACGAGCTGACAGGTTTGCAAGTTGTGGCCATGACCTTTACTTTGCTTGAACCTCCCCTGGCTCCAAAGCCAGACAGATACCAAGTGAGATAGAACCAGGTGCTCTGTAGAGCCTGGACTTCCTGTGCATGGATGAATAGGCTAGAACTTCTACAGTAGTGTGGGAAGAGGCCTAAACTTACTGAGAGCAAGGAGCAGAGGTACAAGCCCCAGAAAGTTGGGGCCAAGTAGGCAAGGTGAATAAAGGAGCTTCCACTTAAGTACTCTCTCTTAAGCATGAGAGATGATGGGTTAGCTTAAGACCTCCACTCAGAGTTAGACACTTGGAGAATGAGTGGAATCTTATGGGGGCGGTGATGGTGGTGTCAGCACTTAAAACCTTCCTTTGTCAAAATTCCATCAAAGGCCTAGAATTTGCCTGTAAGATCTCATGTTTAGGATATGGATATCCCACCATGTTTAAGAATTCTTTTGCACACTAACAATTATGAGCCACTATAATGATAGTGGCACATTGTATCATGTACACCATTGAATTGTAGACTTAAAAATGATTGAAAAGGTACTTTTTTGTTATTACTATTATTATTTTCAGTACTGGGGATTAAATTCAGGGCCTTGCACATGCTAGGTAAGTGCTCCACCATTGAGCTATACTCCCAGGTCCTATATTGTATGTATTTTACTACAAGAAAATAAAGAAAAAAATGAAAGGGCAAATATTATATTTATTTTGTCACTAATAATAAAAGGAGAGAAAGAAAAATTGAGGAAGGGAAGGAAGCAAGTACTTTACTTTCCCCAAAACCTCTCTACTATATTTCACTTCCATGCTTTTGTTTTGTAAAATGCAGAAACTAGGCTAGGTATGTAACTCACTGAGGGAGTAAAGAAGGAAGGAAAAACCTCACTGAATTGGGTTAGAGGATGTGAGAGGAGGCAACCGTATACATGGATGTGGGCATTTAAAGAATTCCCTTTTAACTCTCTAACAGCAGGATCAATGAAGACTCTCAAAGAGTTCCTGCTTGTCTGCAGGACTTTTTCTATTCTGGCTTTTTTCTTTTTGAACTTTATATTGTTGTTGTTGTTAGGTGCCGTCAAGTCGGTATCTGACTCATAGCGACCCTCACAGGGTTTTCAGTGGCTGAGTGTTTCGGGATTGCCCTGGGAGTGGATCGCCAGGTCCTGCTCCCATTTTTGCGGTGCTGGGAATTGAACTTGGATCTTCAGAGACTGCAGCGCAGCGCTCTACCAACTGAGCTAAATCCCAGCCCGAACTTTATATTATGGAAATATAAAAACATACTTACATAGTGACAAGAGTTATCTGAACCAAGTGGCACATGCCTGTAATCCTAGCAACTCAGGAGGCTGAGGCAGAAGGATCAGGAGTTCAAGGCCAGAAGCAGCCTGTATAACTTAGTGTTGTTGTTGTTGTTAGGTGCCGTCGAGTCGGTATCCGTCTCATAGCGACCCTCTGTACAACAGAGGAAACACTATTTTCAGCGCTTCTCTGCTGTGCATGGGGTTTTCAATGGCAGATTGATTTTTGGGAGGGGGTTGCCAGGTCCTTCTCCCAAGCCTACAGCTTCTGGTGTTCCCAGGCGGTCTCCCATCCAGGTACTAACCAGGGCTGACCCTGCTTAGCTTCAGAGATCTGATGGGATCGGATGCCACAGGGCTACCGCTGCAGGCCCATAACTTAGTGAGGCTCTCAAAATTAAATAGTGATAATAATAATAAATAAAAACAGTGACAGGAACCAATGAGCCACCTTTGAATCTGGGGCCCAGCTTCAACACCATCCTCTTTTGCTGTTTGTGTTTCCCTTGGACTACTGTGTTGTTTTTTTTTTTTTTTTAAGTCCCCTCAGCCTATCCAGGGCATGCCAGGGAAGCTATGACAGGGGCAGGTAAGATATATTCTGCTGGCCAGTAGCTGCCTGAAAGCAAGTAGGTACTGGGAAGTGAGATTTAGAGCCCCTGCTTTTCAGATCATCTAGCTTCCAGATCCAGACGCTCACTACTTAAAAGATGGTCTTGGGATTGACAATGCTCACTTCATCTGGGAGGCTTCCAGGTCTCTAGCTCTGGAAAGCCTGGGCCAGATGGCCTCCATAGTTTTCTTTTCTTTTCTCTTTTTTCTTTTCTTTTCTTTTCTTTTCTTTCTTTTCTCTTTTACTTTTCTGTTGTCTTTTCCCCCATCCCTCCCTTTCTCTCTCTCTCTCTTTCTTTCTATCTTTTCCTGCCTTCCTTCCTTCCTTCTGTCACCCTTTCTTCCTTCCTATTTTCCTTCCTTTGTCTTTCTTTTTTCTTTCTTTCCTTTCTTTCTGTACTTCAGGCCTAAACCCAAGGCCTCATACATAATTTGCAAGCATTCTACCATTGAGCTGCACCCCCAATCCCTTTTTTAGTTTTTATTTTGAGCTGGGGTCTCACTAAGTTATGCAGGCTGCCTGTGGCCTTGAACTTGCAATCCTCCTGCCTCTGTCTCTTGAGTGGCTGGGATTACAGGTATGCACAACTGCACCTGGGGGCCTCCATAATTTTCTATTACCTTTTACCACCCAGTAATCTACTTGTGAATATTTCTTGTATGACCACCTTGCAGAGTGAAGAAGGGAATTGGGGTCGGGTATTGGCTGGTGCTGGGGCACCATAAGTAAGTGACCAGGAGAGTGGTTTGGAGGTGAGGGTTTTGAACTCCCTGGTTTCTTCTCCAGAGTATTTGGCAGGGGACACAGCAGGGATGGGTGCATCTCTAGAGGACAAAGACTTCTAGAAATGGTAGATAGTGATTGTTTTGATCAAGAGACCATTTTAGAAGGCCTTGATCCCACTGTGGTCCCAAGCTGTGAGCCCTTGGTAGGAAATCTTATCCTACGAGTAGACCAGTGCCAGGAGCCAAAAGACCTGAGTTCAATTCTGATGTTGGGTTTTTGCACCTTGGTCAAGTCAGAACCCTCTCTCAGCAAACACCTAACCCAGATAAAACAGTACAGGCAAAAGCATTTTGTGAAATGCTACATAGGTACAAGATATTATTAGAAAAGTTGGCAAACCTTCCTTAGGAGGACAATCCTTATGACAGGAGAAAATGTCTTGTGCCACTTTTCCTGAGGAAATGGTACATTGAAGTATTTAAGAGGAAGCACCTGGGGTGCATTTGCAAGCTTTGCTTCAGAGTGACTTACCAGCAACTTACCATGCAATTTCTTTCACTCAGTTCTTTCTTGCCAGGCACACTCAAGGATCAGTGGTAGTCATCACTGGGCAGCAGAATTACAGCTGAGGCTTATTTTACTTTTTATATAGTTCTGTGTCTTATTTATATCTATTTATTTATTTGTGGTACTGGGGATTGAGCCCAAGGTCTCACACATGCTAGGTAAGCACTCCCTCAGTGAGTTACATACCTAGCCTAGTTTCTGCATTTTACAAAACAAAAGCATGGAAGTGAAATATAGTAGAGAGGTTTTGGGGAACCACTAGAGATCAGGCACAGATGAAACCTAGGGTGAGTGGGAAGTGGTGGGAGATGGAGCAAGAGCTTAGCAATAACCATGAAAGAGATGGTGTTTTTGGGAAACCATTTTACAATAGCCCCCAAAGCCACTCTGCTCCAGGTTCAAAGTAGTGGATCTCAATGTATGGTATGCAGATCAGGAGCACTGGCTTGCCTGGGAACTTGTTAGAAATGAAAATGTTTGGTCCCATCTCAGACATTTTGCATCAAAACTCCAGATAGTGAGATAGAGGAACCCAACTGTTCTTAGAGTATTGAGGCAGGGGTTAAGAACTGTTGAACACTATTAAATGTCATTGAGAAATTGTTGTTATTGTTAGGTGCTGTCGAGTCGGTGTCCAATTCATAGTGACTCTATATACAACAGACAAAACAGTATTGTTCTGCTTCTCTGCTATTCATAGAGTTTTCAATGGCTGATTGGTTTTGGGGGAGTGGGTCACTAGGTCCTTCTCCCAAGCCTACACTACCTGGTGTTCCCAGGCAGTCTCCCATCCAAATACTAACCAGGCCCGACTCTGCTTAACTTCCAAGATCTGACGGGATCAGATGCCACAATGATATGGCTGCAGGCACTGAGAAATTAGTTAAGCTTTTATTAAGTCTTTTTCTGCAAGCACTTTTCTATGAACTAATGAAGGTGTTGGGAGTGGGCCAGTAGACAGACCTATCCCTTATGCCTGGCAGCCTTGAACAGGGAACTGTTCAGAGAGAACTGCACTCCAGCTGCAAGGGATGTTATAACTATGGCTGTGGAAGATATGACTCCTGCTTCCAGAGGGCTTGTTCCAGTCACAGCCTATAGCAGTGCTGGAAATCTTCATTCCACATAAGGCAACTCTTGAAGAACTTTAGATACCCTCGCCTGCAGCTACTCCAGAGAACCTTGCCTCTGGCTGCTCCGGAACTTGTAAAGGCTGTCTTCAATCTGGTCTGAAAAGAAGAACACAAGCCTTAGTGACTCATTGAAAAGTTTGTGACTTCCAAATGGAAGGTTGTACCCACACTTAGCTGTGACTGGTCTTGATGAAACCGGATGTGGTATTGTGATTGATGCAACATTACGCTCAATAAAAGTCTTCTCCCAAATGCTCTTTTGCCTACTTGTGTCCTTATCATGGGCAGAGTGGGCTGAGCTGGTAACATGAAGCAGTGACACTGTGAGTGGCAACAGAACTGGCAGCAGCTATAGTGGGAAAGGCTGGGGCAGTAGCAGCAACAGTGGCAGCAAGAAGATGGCGGAAGAGTTCCAGACAGACTAGGGGCAGAGATGGAGGGGAGCAGAGGAATCAGTGAAGGACTTTAGAAGTACAGAGATGGTGAGGGAAGTTGGAGAGCTGATATAGGTGAAGGCTGTGAAGAGCTGGAGAGGAGAGACTGTGAACCTGGTCACTGAAGAGTTCCAGGGAACTGCCAAGCCCTAGAGGCCAATAGTCCCAATGTTTAAAGCCCATGAGCTATAACACTAACCACTGTTAGGAGTCAAGGGTCTTTTCACCACAGGCTCGAGAGTCATGACACTGGCCATCATCAGCTGCTGCCAATACTAGCTGCTGCTACAAGGTGTAGATTGCTGGTTGCTGAGTATGGGGCCTTGGGCACTTAAAGATCAGAGAAATAAGCCTCTCACCTGAGCACCTAGAGTTATAAGTCTCTGGCTAGTAGAGCTTGGACCATAGCCTCTAGTTCTCAGGACCCAGAGCTCTGGGTCTGATAATCCAGCCTTGGAGCCCTTGGCACTCCAGGGCCCACAACTGCCAATACTGAGGAAGCCATCCATTGCCTAGTCTCAATTTCCATCTGGATGGAGCAAGAGCACCCCAGCTATTTGTTTAGTTACAACAGGGCCCAGCCAACTCTTGTGATAAGCCCATTGGATACTTCTTACGCATTTTGAAGCCAGAAAACCACTGGTTTGAAGTATTTCTGCGGTGGAACAATGTGTCTCCCTTTCCCTGGTAGCTAGCATAAAAGCCAGCCACCTCAATTATTGGCCCATGCTTTTGTATGGGGTCTCCTGGGTTGGTTCTCCAAGCCCTAGAGAAGCCCCTTCCTCTGCCACAATGGCATTCAGGTGAGGACTTGCCTCTGAAAGAATAGTTATTGACAGACAAATAGTTATTTACAGTCTTTACAGTGCTTGCTCAAGTCCAACTCCTTCTCTCTCTGTGGGTTAAAAAGATCTGAAATTAACCCAAAAATGATGCCCAGAAGGCACTGGGTCATCTACTAGAGTGGTACACTATGTTCTTTGCTGTGTCTCCAGATTCTGTGGTTCTTTTCTGCTTGTTCCCATTATTCAAGGACAAAGCCTCCTACTCTACCATCCCCACAGAAAGAACAAAGATGCCTTGGGTGCACTGAATTGCTGTAAATCCCTCAGGGCCTGTTCTACCACCATTGGCTTTCAGACATTTTTGGGGGTGTGGCTTGAGTCAGGATCTCACTATGTAGCCCCAGTTGGGCTATTTAGACAAGGCTGGCCTTGAACTTCCAGCAATGATCCTGCCTCTGCCTCCCAAGTGGTGGGAGTACAGGCATGTGCCACCATGCCCTGCTTTGGCTTTCAGACTCTTCACTTGTAACCAGGTGACCTAAATTCTACCTGGAATTATATCTTATCTTTCTTACTGTCTAAAGTACTTAGCATATAGTCAAGATCCCAATAAATGATACGTACTCTTAACAACTCTTACTGTGGTCATTATTTTGTATTAAACAGGGGAGAGAAGAGAGGAAAGGCATCCGAGGTAGAGAGAACAACAGGACTGACTACACAATTTGTGGGCCCTAGGGTAAAGTGAAAGTGTGAGGCCTGGCTACAGGTGTGTGTGTGGGGGGCGGCGGTCCTGGGAACTCAATCTCCCCTTCCACAGACCTGTTCCCTCAACCCATTCCTGACAGACCCACCCCAAGAGATTGCAACATCTGTGTGGGGACGTGCTTGGAACCTGGAATGGGTGAGAGGCCCCTCTGAGTCACTGGCCAAACACGTCATTAGCAAGACACTTATAGCCCAGGGCAGATATGGCTGCCACCTGCACAGGGAGCATGCCCAACCCTGACCCTCCCTATTCATGCATCCAGGCCCTGGCAGGGGCTAGCAGTCAACGGAGGAATGACCTGGTTGTCACGCAGGCAGAGGTGGCAGTTGTCTCATGGTGGGAAGGGGGATATTGAGCTCATGGTTCCTGGAGCAGGTGGCCAAGAATTCATCTGAGGGATGTGGTGGGAGATGAGACCACACATGAACCATCTGACCACATCACCTTATCTCATTAGTGACTTCTATGGCTTTCCCCACAGGGCCAGCTTCATGGGCATGTGATGTGGGTCATCACCCAAAGCCATACTCTGAAGGGTCCTATGCTTGACTTAATACTCTGTGGTTGCCATCTTGCAATTCTTAATAATGTTGACTTTGAACTTGAATTTAACTAGTGATGTCCAGTGAGCTAATGCTGCCTGCACGTGACAGAGGAGAAATGAACAATATGTGTGTTTACCCCTCCTGGCTGCCCCATTTGCTGATAGCATTCATAATCCCCCATGAGCTCAGAGTTTGGTGGACTCGTGCCATGTGGGAGTTCAGTGAGTATAAGCAAGTGCCTTTGTGTACCAGGGAAGAGTGTTATGTCTACAACTGAATAAGTGGGAACTTTGATAGCCCCAGAGGCCACTTTCTAGTCAACTAGAAATTTCTTCAAATGCAGAAATAAAGTATTTGGGGAATAAGAAACAACCAAAGAACCCTATCAGATCCTTTCTGACTATATCAGCCAGCTACATATGCTGAAGAAGATGACATGGAAGGAAAGAGAAAACTCAGGCAACCAATACTTCCCTTTCCTTTCAGTTTTCCCTTACCTTCAGTGAGCCCAAAGCAGAGAGTGTTGGGACAATGTGCACATATCCAGAAGTGGAAAAACCAAAATAAAACACTTAAGTTTGTTTTGTGCAGTAATTCCACTGCTCCCGTAGGAATGAAATACATATGCATATATAAGATACAAAGTATCATGTAATTTTGGTGATTCCAAATATGAACTAAATACCTTTTTGTTTGCAGTTAAAACTGATGTTGTGTAATACCAAGGTGAACAGTAAAGTTCACCTTGATAATAATTTAAAATTTTAACTGTTCTTTACTTAGAATGACAGTAACAAATGAATAACACATAATTTAAGAAAAAGAAAATGAGAACAAAAAAGCCTTATCTGTTACTATCTTTAATGGCGCTTGCTCTGTGAACAAGAAGCCACACATTTTCATTTTTCACTGGGACTCAAATTATGTAGCCAGTCCTGCCCCAATCATCTAAATCTTACCCTCATGACCCTCAGGCTTCTTCTCTACCTTAAAACATAGAAAAAAATCGACCTCATCCTCATTGTTGAAGTTGTCCAGGATAACACAGAACTTGGGTTGGACAAAATAGTGGCAAAAAGGTTGACACTACAATGTAAAGTTGGATTTGGATAGGCAATGGAGGGAGGAGAAGACGGGGCACTGCAGATTGAAGAGTAAGGTGACGGGGCAGCACACAGCATGGGTCAAGAATCAGAGGTAATGTGGTGCATTGGGGCTTTGTGTTTCTTAAGTGGTAAGGTAAAGAAAGACTCCTGAGATCCATGAAGTAACTCATATTTACCGAGGGTCTGCCATGGCCAAATACTGAGCATGACTGTGGGTATGAGGTGAGAGAGGATGAAGTGTGGGGTGGAGAGGGTGCTTCTGCCTTCAAGGAGTTAATAGGTGAGTTGGAGACACACACACGGACACACACTGACACAAACACACGGACACACACACAGACACACACGCACGCACGCACGCACGCACACATGCACACACATACAGCATCCTTCACGGGAGGGAGGGATTGGAGGCAGCTTTGTCCCCTGCAGTTACACACAGATTGTGTTTGTATTTGGGGAAGAAAGTAGAGGGAGACCAGGGTGAGGGAGTGGACAACAGAAGGAAACGGGGCAGTCATATGAAAACAGAGGTTCAAAGAAGGCTCATAGGAGCCAGTTTCCACCACCATGGAAAGAACCAAACTTGTTGAAGGGAAGAGTTTATGTCAGGAAGGAGGCTAGGGCAGGATGGAACAGGGAGAGTGATGAATACCAACTTAGGCAGCTTAGACTTGATCCTGTGGGAGGCAAGGCTTGATCAAAGCAGGAGTGGGGTAAGTTCCAGGGGCAGAGGATGGTGATCTGGGTGTAGGAACAGTGCCTGAAGGGTGGGGCACCTGAGAGTGAGGAGGATGGAGTGGAGTTTAGAATGATAAGCTAAAGGGTTTGAAATGTATCTTTCAGGCTAGTGTTTTTTCAAAAAGGCTTTAAAACAATCCTCTCCCGCCTGTTTTGTTTGTCAAAATAATCTTAGCAGAAGTTCAAAATACCAAACAGATACAAGCAGCTACCAGGCTTTACTGGTTTGAAAGACTTTGCTGAAGGTGATGGGGATTCAAGGAATTTGTTACCTCGATGGTGATGTCTGATCAGGTCAGAGGGGGAGAAGGAGGAGAAAAAGATGAGGATGTGGACGGTGGAGGTGAAAACAAAAGTCTTTGAAGGACTTAGGAAGGAGGCAGGAGGGGGGAAGAGCCCAAACTTCAGCAGGAGGGAGGAAAGAGAACCCTAGGTGGTGGTTATGGGGTGAATTCTTGGCTGCCGCCAGGGAGGAGAACTTGACAACATCTGGCCCAGTTGTATGTGTCCACTCTTACAGATGGCCATCACTGGCAGTCTGTTGTACCCAGTGGCTCGACCCCAGAAAAATACTCCAAGACTCAAACAAACAGATCAGGGGCAGAAAAGTTTACTTAGACCGGCAGGCTGCTTTCAGTCCCGGGAGTGGACTTCCAGAAAGCAGCATCTGACTCATATTGGTTAGGGGCTTTATACGGTAGGGGTGGAGAAGCAGAATTACAGAAGCAGGAACTTTTTTACGGTAAAGGGGTGAAGGGTACAAAGTAAGTTTCCATTTTTCCAAAGCTCAGCCCATTACAGGAATTCCCGAATTTGACCTTTTACAAGGTTATCTTGGGACACCACCTTTTTCTTAATTCAGCCCTTCAGCAGGCACAGCTATCTTGTGACACAGCTGCACTTATCAGCTTTTGTTGAGGGCTGGTTTTCAAGGAATCAGTGATTTTAAAGTGACCTTAGGCCTGCTGTCACAGTCTCTAGTCTTTGTTCAGTGCTAGAACTTTTCAAAAGAATGTCTCAAAGAGTTGAATTTAGAGTCTCATGAAAAATACAATATTTTGCACTTATTCATGGAGTCTCAGGATCTGAGGAAGTAAAAGGACTCTATTTAGTCTACCATGAAAGTTTTCTTTGAAAGTTCTAGCACAGTTCTTGATATGGCTAACACTGTTCTTGAACCCTGTACTAAAATCCAGGTACCCTGCTGTCAAGAACTGTGAAGAGTTTGAGATTTTACCCTACTTGCAAGCTAACAAACCTGCCCCAGGGTTGCTGACAAAAGATTCCTGGGTCAGAGACAGAGGACAGTTTTTATTTATTTTTACTTTTTGGTACCACGGGACTGAGCTGCACCCCCAGCCCCATTTTTCAGTTTTTATCTTGAGACAGGATCTCACTAAATTATACAGGCTGCTTCTGGCCTCAGACTTGTGACCCTCCTGCCTCAGTCTCCTGAGTCACTAGGATTACACACATGTGCCACAATGCCCAGGTACAGAGGACAGTTTATTACTTACAGTAACAGCAGTAGCCAGAGTATCATCATTTCTCCATTGTTTCTTCAAATCCCAATGTCCACAGAGTGACGTGAAATAAGCAAGTAATGCTTGCATGTGTAGTGGGTTACATTATAAGAGAGGAACCCCAAGTTTAGGGAACCCAAAACTTTTATAATGGACAACATGCTGAACTAAACTTTGCCATACATAGAGATACCATCTTTATCTTCCAAGACCATTTTCTGCATAGATGTCCTTGAAAAGATCATCTGGAGTATAGGCAGGTAGTGCTCTGACCCCAAGATGTACAAAAATGCCAGAGACCCGTGAAGAATTGTCTCCCAACACAACAAGACTTTGTTAGTGATAAATTGGAGGATGGGGAATTTCCTTCCCTCCTTATCTTTTTT
>VMDO01008243.1:46060-85592 GCA_007922755.1 Pedetes capensis | reverse complement strand
CTGGTGGGCTATCATGAATGGTATTTTTCCTGAAATTTCCTTCTCTTCCTGTTTGGAATTGGTGTAAAGAAAAGCTATTGATTTTTGTGTGTTAATTTTGTAGCCTGCGACTTTGCTGAAGGAGTTAATTAGATCCAGAAGTTTTCTGGTTGAGGTTTTGGGGTCTTTCAGGTACAAGATCATATCATCTGCAAATAAGAATAATTTGACCTCTTCCTTGCCAATCTGTATCCCTTTGATTTCTTTCTCTTGTCTGATTGCCTTGGCCAGGACTTCAGTTACTATGTTAAATAGAATAGGAGAGAGAGGACATCCTTGTCTTGTTCCAAATCTAAGCGGAAATGGTTTCACTTTTTCTCCATTTAATATAATGTTGGCTGTAGGTTTGTCATAAATGGCTTTCATGAAATTAAGGTATTTGCCTGTTATACCTATCTTCTCCAGTGTTTTTATCATGAAAAGGTGTTGAACTTTGTCGAAGGCCTTTTCAGCATCAATTGAGATAATCATGTGGTTTTTGTTTGCTAGTTTCTTGATATGCTGGATTGCATTGATTGATTTCCGTATGTTAAACCAGCCTTGCATCTGTGGTATAAATCTCACTTGGTCATGGTGGATAATCTTTTTTATGTGCTGCTGGATTCTGTTTGCCAGAATTTTATTAAATATTTTTGCGTCTAGGTTCATAAGGGTCTGTAATTCTCTATCTTAGATGAATCTTTTCCTGGTTTAGGTATCAGGGTGATGGTAGCTTCATAGAATGAATTTGGGAGTGTTCCCTCCTTTTCTATTTTTTGGAATAATTTGAGGAAGACAGGTATTATATCTTCTTTAAACTTTTGGTAAAATTCTGCTGTGAATCCATCAGGACCTGGGCTCTTCTTTGTTGGGAGACTACTAATTACCTTTTCTATTTCTGTATATGTAATGGGCTTGTTTAAGTCAGTTATGTCTTCTGGGGTTAGCTTTGGTAGGTCATATGTGTTAATAAATTTGTCCATTTCTTCTGCATTTTCATATTTTTGGGAATACAGTCTCTCATAGTAATCCCTGACAATTTTCTGTATTTTGTTGGAGTCGGTGTTTATGGATCCGTTGTCTTTCATAATCCGTACTATGTTGGATTTTTCCTTTTTCTTTTTGTTGAGGTTAGCCAGAGGGGTGTCTATTTTATTAATCTTTTGAAAGAACCAGCTCTTAGTCTTATTAATTTTTTGAATTCTCTCTTTTGGATTCTAATTGAGATATTTCTCCCTTTATTTTTATAATTTCCTTTTGGGTGTTCCTTTTAGGCTTGATTTTTGTTGGTTTTCTAGTGTCTTAAGATGCATCATTAGGTCATTTATTTGGCTCTTCTTTATTTTATTGATGAAGGCACTTAATGCTATAAACTTCCTTCTTAAAACTGCCTTTGCTGTATCCCATATGTTTTGGTATGATGTGTTTTCATCATCATTTGATTGTAGGAATTTTCTAAATTCCAATTTGATTTCATCAACAATCCATGAGTCATTCAGCAGTGTATTATTCAGTCTCCATGAGTTTGTAAAGTTTTGGAATTATTCTTGCTCTTGAGCTCCAATTTTATCCCATTGTGATCTGATAAGGGACAGGGGATAATTTCTACTTTTTTGTATTTGTTGAGGGAGTTCTTATGGACTAGCATATGATCTATCATAGAAAACATTCCATGTCGAGCTGAAAAGAATGTGTATTCCTCATCATGTGGATGAAATATTCTGTATATATCTGTGAGATCCAACTGGTTTAGGGTGGAGATTAGATTTGACGTTTCTCTGTTGATTTTTCGTTTTGATGACCTTTCTCTTGATAAAAGTGGGGTATTGTAGTCTCCCATAATTATTGATTCTGGTCCAATAAAGTTCTTTATATTCCATAAAGTTTGTCTTATAAAGCTAGGTGCCCCTATGTTTGGGGCATAAGTATTAAGGAGCGTTATTGATTCTTGATCGATTGTTCCTTGTATTAAAATGTAATGTCCTCCTTTGTCTCTTCTAATTAGTTTTGGAATGAAATTTAATCTATCTGAAATTAGTATTGCAACACCTGCTTTCTTTTGTTCCCCCCCTGCTAGGTATACATTTTTCCAGCCCTTAACTCTCGGTTTATTCCAGTCTTTGTGAGTTAGATGAGTTTCTTGAATACCACATATTGATGGTTTGTGTTTTTTCACCCAATTCGCCAGTCTCTGTCTCTTAATTGGGGAGTTAAGACCATTTACATTAATAGTGATTATTGAGTAGCATTTATTGTTATATACCCAATCATTACCTGTTACTGATTTATGAATCATGTTTGCTTTGGTCCTTTCTTGGGTTGCACTCATTTCAGCTAACCAGTTCTTTGTTTTCCTTTGTAGGGTTGTCTTAACTCTCCTGGATGTGGTAGTTGATTTACAATCCTCTCCAGTGCTGGTTTGGTGGTTGCATATCGTTTAAAAGCATCAATATCATTAAATGTCTTATACTCCTTATCTATTTTCAGAGATAATTTTGCTGGATATATTAGTCTTGGCTGGAGATTGTTTTTTTTTTTTTAGGATTTGAATCACCTGTGCCCATTCCTTTCTAGCTTTCAACGTTGATTTGGAGAAGTCTGCAGTAATTTTAATAGGTTTTGCTTTATAAGTAATAAGGGGTTTCTGTCTTGCTGCTTGCAGGATAGCTTCCCTGGTCTCTAATGACAGCATGCGAGCGATGACATGTCTTGAGGATGATCTACTTAAGTCGGCCTTCAAAGGAGTCCTGAATGTCTCAGTGGTGTATATATCCATTTCCTGTACTATCTTTGGGAAGTTTTCCTTGAGGATATCCTTTACTAGATTTTGAAGGCCTCCAGTGGATCTTTCTTCTCCTTCAGGGATGCCCTGAATTCTTAAGTTTCGTTTTTTCATTCTGAGTTCTCCTGGAAATCTTTTTTTAATACCTTTATCATTGATTCCATTTCTGACTGTTTGTATTTAAGTTCATTGATGGCATCTTCAGAATCAGAAATCCTCAGCTCAGATTCATCCAATCTCGACGAAAAGGATTCTTTAGCTGAGTTCAATTCAGTTAACTTGTATTGAGTTTCAAGGAGAGTTGCTTAGTTTTTCCTTATCATTTCTAACTGGGATGATAAAACGGATTCCAAGTGAGATACCTTCTTTTCAAGGATTTCCAGGGTGCTTGTGGTATTCGTTTTAATTTCTCTTAGCATGTTTATAACCATAACTCTGAATTCCAAATCAGAGATCTCTAGGAATTGAGAGTCCTTGGAGTTATTTGTTGGGGGGCTTTGCTCTGTGGGGCCTTCAGATCCACCCTGCCCCTTTGTGTTTTTTGAAGGTTTACTTTGTTTTCCCATAATATGTTCTGGGAAGTAGAATTCATCTCTCCTGAGTGCGCAGAACTTCTCCCTCTGTTATTCCTTTGAGATTGTGTGTTGCTGAATCTCTGGTGCTTCTTTGAGCTTATAAGCTGGGTATATTCTTGGCTTTTTGGTCTATGTGGTTTTCTCTTTAGTCCACCAGCCCAACTCCAAAGGGGCTAAGGGCAAGGGACGTGATAGATTTTGTATCTCATCTGTAGGGTGAGAAAGGGGGGGATCTGTTGACAGAAGAGGGGGAAAGAGGAGGTAGAGGACAGAGGCTAATAGAAATAACTGTCAAAATTAAGGTTAAGACTTAAGGGTAAAATAATACAAAGACACATATATAGCTTAAGAAAAAGAGAAGGAGAATAGAAAGAGGGAAGAGAGTAAAATAAGAAAGGAAGAAAATAGAAATGAAAAAAAAAAGAAAAAAGAAAGAAAAACTCACACATACATGCTTCCACCCACATATAAAATCACTTGTGGTCAGGTGCAGTGGTATACACCTGCAATCCCAGTGGCTTTGGGGGCAGAGGCAGGAGGACCGCAAGCCTGAGATCACAGGCAGCCTGCGCAACCCAGCGAGACCCTGTCTCAAAAAGTAAAAAACATGGGCTGGAGGTGCAGCGTGGCAGTCCAGCACCTACAAAGCAAGCAGGCGCAAGACCCTGGATTCAAATCCCTATACAAAAAGAAAAAGAAAAAAAAAAAAGAAAAGAAAAGAAAAGAAAAAAAACCTTGTATGTTCTTGCAGGTGGAATCTGCACTGTGGACACCCAGTTCCACCGGGTGAATTCGATACTGCAGGAAGCAGTGCTCTCTCCAGAACTCAGGATGGCAGTGTTTTCACACAATCTGCAGGAGCAGTCTGTCTTAGTCTATAGAGATTTTGCCAATTACGTAGAAAATGGCAGATTGCCCCACAATGTCCTGGGTTTAAGTAGGACACCGAATGACCAAAGAGATGGTTCCACGAAATATTCTGTGTCTATTGTATTGTTTGAGAGGCAGTGGAACCTGTGGGGTCCTCTCTGGAGTTCTCCCTGTCCCACGTAGTTTGGGCACCAATTCCCCAAATCAGAGATTTCCGGCCCAAAGCCCATAGCATGGAGGGAATATGGCTGCTATCGTGGATTTTTTTATTGCAGGGCTTTCCGCCCACTTGGGAGACCACTTGGGAGGACCAAATCCTCTTGTGGGCAGGACGATATTCAACCCCCCAGAGAATCTGTAGCAGGTCTGTCCATGCACGGCGATTGCACTCAAAACTGCTTTTATTGTGTCTAATTGTCCCGTAAGGCTCTGCCAAAAAGGAACGCCCTGTCCGCGTGGGGCTCAGCCGCCTCCGCAGACCCCACCTTTCTCCACAGTGCAGTGGGATGACTTAGGATCCCCTCTGGTGTGTCTGGGATCCAGGTGTGTGTGTGCCCATATGTCTGTGGAGATTGCGTCTGCACCACTGTCCTGCCACAAGAGGAGGGAGGGAGCCGCGTTTCAGCTCTGGATGCGTCCCGCTGGCACCAGTTTCCCAGTTCCCTCCACGATTACTCCCCGCACCCTCGAGTGTCTGCTCTCGTGGATCTGATCCCTATTTTCTCGCGTGAGGGACCTACAACAGCCAGGCATCTCAGGCTGCGGGACGTATGCTGCTTAAAGATAGCGATTCCGTGTGCCACCTCAAACTGACTCACCAGAAACTTGTAGTTGGTGTCTCGTGGGCAGGACAGTGTGATGTCAAGGTTGCACTCTGTGTTGGGTCCGGCTCCCGTGGGGGTGTGTGTGTGAAGTCCCCTCCGAGTCTCCGGGATTTTATCCTGCCGTCTGCGTGATGGCGAAATGGCGGTCCCACTACTGACTTCTGTGTAGCTCCTCCGATGCCAAATGCTTGATTTCAGTGTCCATCCAGTTTCATCCTCTATCTCCCAATCTAAACTATCACTGTTTCTGTCTATTCAATGTGAGTTCTAAACCCCTCATCGAGGCTTCCCTTTACTCTGGGACAGAAGGCACGTGTTATCTGTCTGCCATCTTGCCGGAAGTCCACCCTTCCATCTTCTTTTGATGTTTCCTGCATCATTTAATATTTTCCCTGTAGAATTTTTCACTATTGCCACTCGAGGCTTGAGTTTTTTCTTTAATTTCTTAAGCTTGAGAAAAACAGAGCATGTTCTTCCCTTTTGGTTTTCTGCCTCCAGCTTTTTACACATCTTTAAAATATTTGATTTTTGTCTTCTTGAGCTGCCTTTTGAAATCTTCTATTTAGTTCCATAACCTCATCATGTCTTTCTTTTACTTTAGCTGCTCAGTGTTCAAGGGCAAATTTCAGAGTTTCTTGACGTGTAATTTCATCTTTTCTTTTTTCCTGTCTTGTTAATAACCTTTTGCTTTCCTCATGAATGATATCTTTGATGTAATGCCACCACTCGTCTGGTCTTCTATGCTTTGTGTCTAATGCATTAAACCTGTCCTAGAGGTGGTCTCTAAACTCAGGTGGGCTGTACTCAAAGTCATACCTTGGCTCTTATACATTTGTTCTAGTTTTCTTCAGTTTCAGTTTGAACCTGCATATGAGCAGTTAATGGTGTGATCCACACTCAGCACCTGGTCTTCTGACATTTGATATGAAGCTTTTCCATCATTTCTTTCCACAAACGTACTCACTTTGCAAAGTTCCTGTATGTTCCATCTAGTGAAGTCCATGCGTATAGCTGCCATTGATTTTGGTGAAAGAGTGTATTTGCAATGAAAAGGTCATTGGTCTGACAAAATTCTATGATGTGATCTCCAGCATCATTTCTGTCACCAAGGCCATATTTTCTAACTACTGAGCCTTTTTATTTGTTTCCAACTTTTTCATTCCAGTCACTGTAATTAGCAGTACATCCTGATTGCATGTTTGATCTCTTTCAGATTGCAGAAGGCGGAGGAAATCTTCCCTATCTTCATTTGTGGCCTAGTGATGGGTGTGTAAATGTGAATAATAGTCATATTAACTGGCCTTCTTTGTAGGCATATGGATATTCTATCACTGACAACATTGTATTTCAGGACAGATCTTGAGATGTCTTTTTTGATGGTGAATGCAACTCCATTTTTCTTTAGTTTGTCATTCCCTGGATAGTAGACCATATGATTATCTGGCTCATCCTGGCCCATACCAGTCCATTTTAGCTCACTGATGCCTAGAATGTCAATGTTTATGCATTCCATTTCTGTTTTAGAGATTTCTAATTTTCCTTGATTCCTACTATTTACATTCCATGTTCTAATTATTAGTGGATGTTTGCAGTTGTTCCTCCTCATATTGAGTCATGCCACATCAGCAAATGGAGGTCCCTGGGGCTTTACTCCATTTCCATCATCAAAGTAGACTCCATTTTGAGGAGGCAACTTTTCCCCAGTAGTCTTTTGAGTGCCTTCTAACCTGGGAACTCATTTTCCAGCACTATAACTGACAGTGTTTCTGTGCTATTCGTAGAGATTTCAATGGCTAGCTGTTTTGGAAGTAGGTTGCCAGGTCCTCCTTCCTAGTCTGTCAGTCTGGGAGCTCAGCTGAAACCTGTCCACCATGGGTGACCCTGCTGGTGTCTGAGATACCAGTGGCACAGCTTTCAGCCTCATTGCAACACACAAGCCCCCACAGTACAACAAGCTGACAGACATGTTGGGGCTTCAGAAAATAGAAATATAAAAAATTAAATAGCTTTCTTTTATATCAGCAATAACAAGTTTGAAAATATTATAGAAAAAGGATCTTAGTTTCAAGAGCAGTAAAATCTATGCACTATCTAGGAGTGAGTATGAAAAGAAATGGGCAGCCCCTGAACTGTTAGGACATAGGACAACTTGAGAAACAGCCTATTTTTTGGGATAGTAGAATTTAGTATCTTAAAGATGGTAATTCTCACCATGTTAACCTGCCAGCATAATGCAGTAAAGTTGTAGTTTTGAGGGAAATAAGAGAAACTGATTGAGAAGTTTGTGTAGAAGAATAAATAAATGGTACAGAGTAGTGAGTTCAGTATGAAAACGTACTGTCTATAAAAGCAAGAATCACTAAAATATTATGAGACTGACATAGAAATAGACAAATCACCAAAACCAGGATAGAAAACCTGGAATAGAGTAGTAATGGTGGGATTCTAAGTCAGTGGGGAAAACCCAGCTCAGCTCTTCTATAAATCTTTTGGGTCATTTAGAAAGAGAAAGAGGTAAACCCGTATCTCTCTTGTGGATAAATAAATTGTACTTGGAGGCAAGAACAGTTTTTCCTGGCAGAATGATAATGAATTCTGATGGGAAAATGTTCAATTCTGTGGTGCCAAAAGTATAGCTTAATGTGTTCACCAAAAAGCATGTATGTGAAGTAATTTTCCATTCAAATCAAAACGATTATTTTAAAGCTAAGCTGGTAGCATCAGGTGCTCAGTGAGTGCTGTACTCCTGGCTGGTCACGCGTGTCCCGAGGCTGAGGTGTGTTGAGCTGGTGATATGTTTTGCTGGGTAGCTTTGTAGGGGACAAGTTATTTTAAGCACGAGCATCGATTGACCAGGTGTGATCATCGCTTGTGTCACCGCGTTTTCAGAAGCCTTATTCAAGTCCAGAGTCTTAATTTTAGACATCTTGTTATGTTCTGTGAAATGAGTCATGAAGGTCCCTTGCTGCCCTTAATGACCCTCTCACACTGTGCCCAGTAACCACATCGTAAATAGGGTAATGTAAATTACTCAGCTGCCCGCAAGCCTCGGTGTTCCATTTATCCTCGCTTAGCCTGTGAAAGTGTCTCCCAACCCTTTGACCTACATTTGGCCACAGGAAACATCTTGTCTAGCTGTTGCTAATGTAGTTCAAATTGCCATGTGTAAACAGCCATGACTCTGTTTATGACTGGTTTGTCTGTTCCCCGCTGTACCCAGACTCTGCCTTGAATTGATGTGTTCACAAAGCAGTGTGGAGGAGCCTCTGTCACCTTCCTGACTCTAACCTGGAGAGCCCTCTACAGTGTACGCCTGTCCAGCTTTCCAGCCCTGTCTCCCCTGTGCTTTCTTCTTCAGTGCTTTTGTTCATCCTTTTCTCTGCTTGGCGCACTCTTCCAGTCAACTTGAGTGTTCAGACCCCCAAATCTGAAAAGCCCAGATTAAAAGATTTGTTTGGGCTAGTTCCCCCTCCACTCTGTTTGAAGTTTATCTCATCTCTCTATACACATATTCAAATATCTTACTTGTCCCTTAACATTTATATAATTACACTAGTCCTCATTTATCCATGGGGGCTGGGATTTAGCTCAGTTGGTAGAGCGCTGCTCGGCAGTCTCTGAGGTCCTGAGTTCAATTCCCAGCACCGTAAAAAATGGGAGAAGGGCCTGGCAATCCATTCCCAAGGCACTCCCGAAACAGTCAGCCATTGAAAACCCTGTGAGGGTCGCTATGAGTTGGATACCGACTTGACGGCACCTAACAACAACAGCAATATTTATCCATGGGACGTACTTTCTGAGACCCACAGGGGTTGCCCGAAACTACAGGTAGAACCCAGCCCTATTTGCTGTGTTTCCCTACACATACATGCTGTGATAAACTCTGACATTCTTTTAAAGATGCACTAGCGAGCTTCTCTTCACATGTGAGAAACTCAGGCATCTCTACTTTTATACTTTGGGGCTATTATCAAGCCCCAAAAGCGACATAAGCGTCGCCCAAGCACAGGTGTTGTGATGAGTGACGCTGATCTGCTAGCTGAGATGCTGCTGGACGGCAGATCCGGGAGGGTAGGGTGAAGCCACACAGGAGTTCCCCCAGCTCCTTACAGCAGCACCCAGCGTAAAACGCAGGAATTGCTTCTGGAAGTTCCCACTTCATATTTTCAGACTGCAGTTGACGGCAGGTAATTGAAAGCAGAGAAGGCAAATCCATGGTTAATGCGACTGCTGTTTGCCCTCTTGCTCATCTCCTGTTCTAGGCAGAAGGCGCCTGCAGAAGCGGCCCTTCCCCTTTCTGCATTGCGTCCTTTCCGCACTCCCTGCTCTGTAGCAGTTCCGGTATTTATGAGGTGAAGGTGTGTGTGTGAGGAGAGGCAGTACCTGCTGTGTCCTAGATACTGCGCAAGGTGTTAGATTGCTGTTTCATTTAATCCGCACAGTGGCATTATTGTCGCCATTTTGTAGGTAAAAACGGCTCGGAGAGCTGTTTAAGTAGCTCTTCTCCATGGTGAACAGTAGAGCCGAGACTCGTGAGGTCAGCCCATATGTCCAGCTGCCTGTCCCCACACCCCAGCCATTGTCTAACAGGCCTCTTGTGCCGAGCTCCTGGCTTCCCTTTGCTGCTGCCCCTGTGCGCCTTCGCAGGCAGCCCCGTCTTCCCAGGTAGTTACCCTGCTCAGAACTCCTGCGGGCCTCAGGTCTCCACGCCCACACTGCCTGCGTTGTTGAATTGTCATCCAGCCCTGCTGGCTTTCCTGTCAGCACACTCCGTCTGCCCGTGCCAGGCCCCTGCCCTCTCTTCACTCCCTGTCCAGTCACACTGGCCTCCCTGCTGCCCGTCCAGCGTGCCAGCCCCTCTTCTGCCCGCAGGTTGCTGACCTTGCTGTTGTCTCCCAGCAGCGTGCTGCCCCAGGCTTGTGCTCCAGCCATGGGTCACTTCCCGGGTGCGTTCATTTCTCACCTGGATCCTGCCTTCAGCTGCCCCTCGCCCATTCCATTCCCTGCACAGTACTTGGCCGCACCTGGTGTCCTGTTCATTCATTTCTCCTCTCTCTCCCATGCCCTGTAAGTTTTGTGACCACAAGGACTTTGTCTTGTTCGTACTAAATCTGCAGCACACAGAACAAAGCTTGGTGCTTTGCAGGTCTTCATTAAATACTTGTTTTCCGAATGACCGAGGGAGTGGACACCTTAGACCATGGCCTTTCCACAGTCTCTGGCCGAGATTTGTTTGGTGTCGGGCAGGGAGTTTTATCTCGTTTCCATGGGTCTTGTTTGTGGATAAAGATGACTTGTGTACTTAGAGGTGACTGAGTAGGGAATTAACAGCTTACCTTGGTTGTTAGGTAATTTATATCCTGGAGACAAGCTGACCATTTCCTGGTGGGTGCTGGCAGTTACTTTGTAGCATTAGTATATCAGCGTCATTTGAGTTTAGTCATGGCGGTTTCTGAGAGAGAATGAAACATTACAAAAAGTAATTGTTCATTTTAAGCCTTCATTTTCTAATAATGGTCAACTATAGTTGAGTTTGCTGGGATTTAGCTCAGTGGGTAGAGCGCTGCGCTGCAGTCTCTGAGGTCCCAGGTTCAATTCCCAGCACCGCACAAATGGGAGAAGGACCTGGCAATCCACTCCCAAGGCAATCCTGAAACAGTCAGCCATTAAAAACCCTATGAGGGTTGCTATGAGTCGGATACCGACTCGATGGCACCTAACAACAACAACAACATAGTTGAGTTTGACTTTGTGATAGAATCAAATTCTTTTGTTCTTATTCTGAGAGAAAAGTGTGTGTGAATATTTCTAACTTCATCCTTTTTTGTTTTAGAAAATGTAGAGTTTCTTAAAATTCTTTAGTATTTTTTATGTTAGCTGAAACCATTCTATCAGTTGAGGTATTTATTTGACTAATTACATTCCCTATTTTTGTACATTCCTGGCAGAGTCTCATTGGAAGAAAGTACCTGTAATCCTACTTAAATAACAGGGATATTGTCCCATAAAAGGAAATGGAAGCTCCATTAGAGGTCCTGACCTCCACCATTGGATGTTCTGAAACCTGCACCTCCCCCCACCCAACACACACACCCTTGCCCTGGCTCCCTGCCCACCTAAGAAACAGGAGGTTCTTCCCAGTGCTTGTAAGGTTGCCACACTTTCCTAGGTCCTGTGAATGGATTCGATACTGGAGTGCCACTCGACACAAAGCCAACAGTTAACGTGTCCATAAAGGTGTGAGTGAATAATTGTGTGAGTCATGCTAATTGTCCCGAAACAGATACTTATGAATGAAATGTGCTGTTAAGACACACTGCAGCGAGGCTCCTGGTGAACGGTGGCATTGGTTTTGCTGTAGGTGGCATTGGTTTTGCTGATAGGTGTTTTCTCCATATAGCAGGTTCTTCCTGAACAAGGTGAAGTTTGTCCTCCTTCCCATTGTTTGCTTCTGTTTCCCACCAGGGCCTGGGCTGTGTGGGACTCACCTGTCCATTTTCTCCTGCAGCCTGCTTTTCTTAGCTCTCTTTAATCCATTCATCTCTTACTGAACTTTTCCTTTGTGCCTGATGACATCAGAAGTTGCATAAAGCTGCACAGGCACGGGTGGGTACAATAAGGACATAAGCTCATTAAGACATATCTGCATTTCTGGATCATCTTATATATGATACCAAACATCTAATATGCACTGAATTGATACAACATAAAGTTAGTAATCATTTTATTAGGTGTTTTAATTAATGTGCGTGAGGATTAGAATGTAGAACTGAAGGGGATTTTATGATTCACTGCTGAGTTAACCTATGAAGAGAATTAGACAGGGTGAGAAAAAGAGTTCTTTCCTCCCAGGGAAATGGAAATTGTAGGACATTTTTATCATCCTCGAGGGCACGAAGGATGTCTGGCAAAGCAGAAACGCAGGCACCCGGGTGTTGCGAGCAGCCTGGCAGATTAGGCTGGCCAAGAAATGACTCCCTAGGAAGGAATTTTGTAAACCTAACAAGTGGCTTTTCAGGAACCAAGAGAAATTTCCTCCATGAAGTACTAGGAGTTTAAGTGCAGCCCTCATGTCACCTGGGCTGTTCCATCAGGAAGATGAGCCCGCGTTCTCAAGGGCAGGGCTTCCCTGGGTACTGTGGACAATGGCCTTGCTGCCTCCTGGCGGGGCCTGAGTTCCCACCCTGCTGACCAGCAGGCCAGGAGCACCCCTCACGGTCTCTCACTAGGCAAAGCACGAGTTCTCGCTCTTATGGCAGTTCCCAACATTAATGACCTAGAGGTAATCGCTCTTTAGTACTAGGTGTAAGCTAATGCGGTAAAAGATCCTGCGGTGCTTCTTGTGGTTTCCTTATGTGCTTGGTTTTTTTTTTTTTTTTTCCTTTCCAAGTTACCCATTCATTCAGAATAAACAGAAAACGTGGGAGAAATACTGTCACTCTCTTACTTGTGACATGCGTTTGAAGTTCTCTTTTCTTTAAAAATGCCGTGATTGCCAGGTCCCATGTGGCTGGCATTGGTATGTCCTGCTCTAGATCAAGAAGTAGTACTTTGTGCCTTTTCTTCCTCTGTGATTCCCTCATGCTGGTTGGCTTCTCGCCTCTCCCACTCCTTTCCCAAATTCACTTCATTTTCTACTCAGTCCTCTTGTCCCGGGCAGCGTGCTGTTCTCCTTTGTGTTCATCCTTGGGCAGACTGGTGCTGAAGGAGGTGCTCAGTCACCATCTGGCCGTGTCTGAGGCCTGTGCGCTTGCGACCTCTGGGCCTCGTTTTATGATGATAAGGTGAAAAGGTGGGACCAGATCACTGGCTCTCAGAAGATTGTCTTTAGGGGTGGAGCCCCCCCACACACACACTTTCTCATCTCCCAGATACTTTCCTCAAACAAAGCCCCTGAGTTGTTACCACTTTGAAATCCCGGGGAGGTCTTTTTTATGATAGAAATTTCAGGATTTTATTGCCGTTTAGGCAGAACAAACTCTTTTTCATAGTCTTGGTGACTCTAGGGGGTTGAACCCAGGGCCTCATGTATACTTGACAAGTGCTCTACCACTGAGTTGCACCTTCAACCCCTTTTTAGACCCTTGAGACAAGGTCTCACTAAGTTACACAGGCTGCCTCTGACCTCGAACTTGGGATCTTCTTGTCCCTGCCTCCTGAGTCACTGGGATCACAGTTGTGTGCCTGGCTTCTTTTCAGTATGTCATAAATATTGTTTTAACTTTCTTTATTCAAAATATTTACTTTTGGAAGCCAGGTATGGTAGCACACACCTGTAATCACAGCACTCAGGAGGCTGAGGCAGGAAGATCAAAACACGTTTTTGAGTCTGGCCTGTTTTACGTAGCGAGTTGCAGGTGAGCCTGGGTTGCACAGTGAGACCCTGTCTCAAAAAAAACCCCAAACCAATGAATAAATAATTGATTAATTTAAATAATTAAATAATTTAATTAAATATTTAATTTTTGTCTTATTATAGCCCAATGATGATCATTACCCAGAAGATCACTAGTTTGGCCTACGAAATTCATGATGGTAAGAATTCTGAAATTAATTTTTCATCATTGAAAATAATCCTATTCAAATAATCTTTTGCTTGAGATATTACCATAACTCTACTCTCTATGGGGTAAGGAAAGGGGCCGAGGTAAGGTAGGGAAAATATTTAGCTCTGCTTAGGGTTATTAATGTGTGCTTATTTCCTCTCAGCATTTTCTCTTCATTTTAAATTCAATGCAGTGACAAAATAGTGCAATCCAGTTAGGATGCACATTAGTGGCAACTTAAAATATAATAGAAATAGATCTTTGGCCTAGGTCAGGTTTTATTAATTCCTGTTTCATCTCTGTCTTAACTTGTATTAGAATTCATGTTTCCTTGACCTCCTCCCCTTCACATTTACACATGCATGCATACATACTTAGGTCCATCTTTAGTAGGAATATATTCTGTGAATGGACCCTTCCCTGTAGGAAGCGCCCCCAGTCTGGACACTGCCTCTGAAGATGAGCTCTTGTGTCCTCAGAGAGAGGGGAGCTTCCCTGCTAGGAGGGTCACTCTGGGAGCCCCTCTATAGCCAGCCCCTGTGCCCATTAATCAACCAGGCTGCCCCTTACAGTCAGAGGACAGCCTGGACAGTGCGGGGAAGAGAGAGTGAATTTTTCTGTTCTGTGACTCTCTTACCTTGTCCTCCCAGAGTCCTGGGGAAGGGGGTGGGGGCTAGCGCTCTCTGCAAGTGGGCATGGGAGACACGTACTCCAGTTCCGCTTCTTCCCACTTCAGGTTTCTCGTTTCTAAGCTCATAGTCTGATCTGCCTCGGAGGCGTTTTTCTGGGTTACAGTTGATGTATGGTGTCTCATCGGTCTTCCATCCCCGACGGTGAAGTGAGTGGAACTCCTCAGCCTCTGACACTAAACTCTTGTCAGGAAACTCACACTGTGAAATGCTGTAGGTAAAAGCATGCAGTTATCTTCGAGACTTAGATTTCTGTGTCATGCTCATGACAGGTCGCTCCCAGGAATCTGGAAGGGAAATATAAGAAAGCCTCAGATCAGAGATGTAATTTTGTCTGTAGGTCTAAAAGCATTTGATGACAGCATATTTTCACCTCAGAACTAGATACAGCAAACCCCATTTTGTGACCTGTTCTTTCAAACAAACTTAGGAGTTGTCTCTTTAGAATAGTTCAGATTTTGATTAGCATTACAACAGAGAGTTCAAACCCTTTAGCCTTTCAAAATGCCTCCTCCGCCAGCTTGATTCAGCCCATCCTACCAGACAGTCTCCTGTACACTGCCAGTCCCCCATGCCACCTGCCACTTTATGTTGCAGGGCTGGATTGAACCTTGTCTAGCCTGTTTCCTCAGTGACTCTTTTGTATTGCAGTACTGGGGCGCTTGAACTCAGAGCGTCACACATGCTAGGCAAGTGCTTCACCACTGAGCTGTACCCTCAGCCCCTTTTTTAATTTTTATTTTTAGATAGTGTCTCACTAAATTGTGCAGGCTGCCTCTGGACTGGAACTTGGCAGCCTCCTGCCTCACCTTCCCACGTTGCTGGCATTACATGTATGTGCCATAACGTCTGGCTTTCTCAGCAACTCTTACAAAAGAAGGCCTCCTTATCTGTGTTGGGGATGCCAAGGCCATCCCCAGATTGGTGATTCACAGGACTTGATATGTACTTAGAGTGATAGCTAAGATTTATCACAATTAAAATTCCATCCAGCCATGGGGGTGCATGTCTGTAATCCCAGCACTTGAGAGAGAGGGGAAGAGGATGGAAGTTCAAGGCCAACCTAGCCTACATAGTGAGATCCTGTCTCAAAAAAAAAAAAAAAGAGCATAAATAAATAAATCCAATCAAGGTTAATAAAAGACAAAAGTGTCTGTAGTGAGGTTCAAAAGAAACTAGGCACAAATTTCCAAGCATCCTCTTCTAATCGAGTCACAGAGTGGCCTGAACGCTGCGGCATGCAGTTAGGATAACACCTGTGAAGTGTCTGCCAGGGGGTTCATTACAGACTCAGCACCCAGGGTCTTTAACGAGGGACTGGTCACCTAGGATCCCACTGCCTAGCGTCTGTCACAGTCTCTGGCTCCCAGAAGGAAAGCAGGCTTTCCAAATAAGCCATATTACTGGCACAAGCAAGCTGGACTTTAGGAACTATTTACCTGCCAAACTCGCAGACACTAGACTTGGGTCCCCCTCAGACAGCCCTTCTGAGGACAGCAGTATTGGACCACATGGCCTCTGCACAGTCTGTGGGGTCTAGGCCTTGCCTGTAGCTGTTTCTCAGCTGCCAGTCCAGCAGCAGCAGCCATACCAGCTGCTCCAGGAATTCTTGGGGAATTTCTGGGCATGGTTTTGAGACATTTCATGCCCCTCACAGATTCTAGCCTGCCTTTCTGCTTTTAAACTGTGAGCAAGAGGCTGGTATGGCAACAGGATAGATAGCTAAAACAACCCTATAATAATGTTTTTGGTCATAAAATCTGACTTGCAGCCTGGCCTTGGGGATGGCGCAGCTTGTTTTGCTAGCAGCTTTATTGATGTCACTTCACAGAAGGAATACTTTGCCTGACTGGGTGCTGACACCTGGTGAGGGAATGTTTCCTGTCATATGCTGGACTGCATAATCTGTTTTGCTTAGCCTTCTAGTTTTTAAAAATGGTGTCTTGACTTTAATCTGGTTTGGGTCATTGTATTTGTAAATACCCAACTTTTCAGCTGAGAGGGGAGGCTGGGATTCTTGTGCTTATAGACTTAACATAAAGTTTTCTATGGAAATCTTTCCTTTAAAGGCTGGGCATTGGTGTAGCTCAGCAGCAGAATGCTCACCTGGCATGCATGAGGTAGAGTCGATCTCCAGCATGGAAGAAAAAGAAAGAAAGAGGAGAGAACATCTATCCTTTAAATTGTTTGTCTCCTTTTCTTGGCTAGTTAGCAATTTTATTTTATTGTATTGTATTGTATTTATTTATTTATTTTTGTGGTACTGGGGGTCGAACCCAGGGCCTCTCGCCTGCATGCTTCGCAAGTGCTGACCACTGAGCTATACCCCCAGCCCATTTTTTTACTTTTTGAGACAGGGTCTTGCTAAGTTACGCCAACTGCCCCTGGGCTCAAACTTGCGATCCTCCTGCCTTTGCCTCACAAACCGCTGGGATTACAAGCATGTGCCACCAGGCCCTGCTCTAGTTAGCAATTTTAAAATGACAATAGCCTCTCTGGTCAACATGGACATCTACACCTATGTGGAAGCCCCACCCTACACCAAAACACTTAGAAATGCTGAATAAAACACATCCAAAAAGTCTTGCTTATAGCAAAGCTTGAGGTCATAGATAGCAACATGTGTCTTTCCTGGTCAAAGGAGAAAATTTTTAAAAAGATAATGAATGTGTTTTGTTCAAAAAGACTACTGATGCTCATTTCCAGAGGTAACCCTTGTGTGTTTTGGGGAAGGGTGGACCACAGTGCGCCTGGTGTGGCAGAAGCAAGTAGGATTGTTGAAAGTGGCGGTTACCCTTCCTGTGGGCTTCCGGATCCTGCTTTACCTTTCCCAGTCTTCAGCCTTCTCTCATAGGGGAGGGGGGTTGTTTTTGGTTTTTTTCTTCTGATTACAGAGAGTAGGTGTATGCTCATTGGAAGAAATTTGGAAAACATAAAGAAAGAAAAAAATAATGATCCTCTGTCTCTACCCTAATACTCCCCAGAGCCAGGCCTCTTCTTGTTAATTTGACCCTTGCCTTTATCTTCTCATAGGCCTGGTTTTCTGTGTTCATGATTGTCCAGAGTTGATATACAATTTTCCCATTCCCTAATTGTACAGATACTTTTTACTTTAAAATAATTTTTTTTGTTATTTTGCATAAGGCTGTGATGTTTCTTATCATAAATTTCAGATTACACCTTTGATTATTTCTTCAGGTTAGAGTCCTAAGGCTAAAGGACAGAATGGTTTCTAAAGTCTTTGCTATACTAGTTTACAGAAAGAAGATAAGTGTTCATTTATTAGTAGTTCATTTATTGTTGTTAGGTGCTGTCAGGTTGGGTCTAACTCGTAGCAGCAGCCTTATGTACAACAGAAAGAAACACTACCCACATTGTGTCATGTCCAGCACTATTATTAGTGCTTCTCTGCTATTCTTAGGGTTTTCAATGGCTGAGTTTTTCAGGAGTGGGCTGCCAGGTCCTTCTCCTGGTTCATTTATTAGTAGTTCATTTATTCATATTCTTTGTCCCTACTAGAATGTAAGTACTACAAAAGCAGGGAATTTGTTTCTCCTCTGCTCTTTCCTTCGAGCCAGAATAATGGAGCATTTAAGGCAATAATAATTTTCTCCTCCTCTTCATTTTGTGTACATGTATCATACATAAAAATGTGTGTACATTGCATAATTGAGATCATTCTATATGAGTAAGAGCATTTTAAAAATCTCTTTAGTTACAAATGAAAATGACATCTCCTCCTCCTAATATATATTGAACTCTTGATCCTCCTGCCTCAGCCTTCTGAGTATTTCTTAATGATATTTTCATTATTAATCATGAAATTAGCATTTTAAATGTTAATTGGATACTTGTATTTCTTTTATGACTTGTTTTTTGTTTATATTTATCAGTGTTTTTCAAATGCTTTAGTTTTGATTCTTTGAGGGATATTACCATATTATTTTATTTGCTGCAAACATTTTCTGTTGTTTTCATCTTAATTTAGTCTCCCTTTGGTCTTTAAATTGGGTTTAGGATATATATATATATATATATATATGGGCTGGGATTTAGCTCAGTTGGTAGAGCACTGCACTACAGTCTCTGAGGTCCCGAGTTCAATTCCCAGCACCGCAAAAATGGGAGAAGGACCTGGCAATCCACTCCCAAGGCAACCCCGAAATAGCCATTGAAAACCCTATGAGGGTCGCTATGAGTCGGATACCAACTCGTCGGCACCTAACAACAACAGCATATATATATATATGTATTTTTAAACATATTGTTGTTAGGTGCTGTCGAGTCAAGTCCAACTCATAGTGACCCTCATAGGGTTTTCAGTGGCAGATCATTTCAAGATTGCTTCGGGAGTGGCTTGCCATGTCCTTCTGCCATTTTTGCATTGCTGGACAAACCCAGAGCCTCAGAGAGTGCAGAGCAGCACTCTACCAACTTAGCTAAACCCTTTCCCCTTTTAAAAAACATGGATCTAGTAAGTTGATGTGTAGCCATAGTAATAACCTACTGTTCAGGAGAAAACAGCAAATAAATAGATAAAGATGATTTATTTAGTTAAGTTTTTATTCATTGGAGTCATGTAGGAGCAAAGAAATCATTCCTTGCTTTATGTTCAGCTTCCAGTTCATAGAGCTGGTGTTTAGTTATTTAAATTTCCCAAAGATCAAAGATTTTTAGTGCCCCTTTTTGTAAATCATAAATTTGTAAGTTAAAAAAGAGCTAGCATTTGGGAATTTTTTAACTGCACAGTAATTTTCGTTAGAGTGGAATCAGATTAGTGACTTTTTGTTTCCCAGTAATGTGTTATTAACCTTACAAAAACCTAGATGTATTGGACTGCATGATGGCCCTTCCACATGATTTCTTCTGTGTTGCCATAAGAAAGGGATAATCATGAGATCAAATTTGGGATTATAGCATGGATTTCAAATGAGGAAACTGACAAAAGTGTGAATGGGAAAAAGTGACATTCTTGTGAGACGTCATATCTGATAAGAATACCTGTTTTTGTTTCTCAGGGATGTTTCGAAAGGATGAAGAACTGACTCCGTCACAGAGGGGTTTAGCCGTAAGGTACGTGGCTTTGTCGCATACCTGCCGTGGGTTTTGCCATCTCTGCCCGGGACACACATTACTCTTGTGACTAAGGCTTCTTAGTTCTTCCAGAGGTACTTAGTTCATGGAAACCAAGCTTTCTTTCCTCTGTGCACTTGCCTGCTACTAAGTCATGCTGTGGTAGGTCCCACGTAAGGCTTCGTAAAACTTACCTGTGTCATTGTTCAGTGTGTTCCTCCTATGGGCCCTGAGGCTATCCACTACATTTTGTCTTCATGAGAAGACAGCAAGGTAGTATGTCTGTCAGGTAGGAGTTACTAGTGATAATAGCAGCTACCATTATAGACCGGTAACTTGATCGCAGGGATTGGGCAAAGATATAATTAGCGTAGCACATAGATGCCATAGTTTGAAATAATGAAAACCACTCAGATCTTACTTATTATTATTTGAGTAATTCGTTCTGGGGTAGGCTTCTACCTCATTTGTTATAGGTACTCTGAAGAGTCATGTAAGGAAATGGCTTCATTTCTTGGCAAAGTCTATCTCAATCTAATTAAAGGGCAAATGTTATGTTATGTTATGATTTATTTATTTTTTTTCCAGTACAGAGGTGGAACCCAGGGCCTCACACATGCTAGGCAAGTGCTCTATCACTTAGCCACCCTCCTAGCCCCTTTTCTATTTTTAATTTTGGCACAGAGTCTCCCTAAGTTGTGTAGGCTGCCTCTGGCCTGAATTTGCAGTACTCCTGCCTCAGTCTCCTTAGTAGCCGGGATTAGAGGCATGTACCATGGTGCCCAGCTCAATTTACTTTTAAAAAGAAATTTCTTGCTGGGCATGGTGGTGCACACCCTTAACCCCAGAGCTTGGTAAGCTGAGGCAGGAGGATCATGATTTCAAAGCCAGCCAGTGCCCCATAGTGAGTTTCAGGCCAGCTTGAACTATATGTAGTGAGATCCAGTCTCAAAAAATCAAAAATCAAACAAAACAAAAAAATTTCTATAGAGTACCTTGTTTCTAAATATAGTAGAAATAAATGTAGAGCTTCTAGAATTAGATGACATTTGTGATCATTACTGTTGTTGTTGTTGTTAAGTGCCATCGAGTCATGTCTGACTCATAGCATGTCTAGGTAGCATGTCTTGGGAATCATGTTATATTTTCCACATCTTTAAAAATACTGTATTTTTATATTCTCTATAGTCAAACTTCATAGATCAGGATATATCTACCTGAATGTATGTAGCTGATGAAAAATTAATTTATTCTGGGTTCTCTGATCTTTCCAAGTTCTTGGTCCATCTCAGTCACTACCACAGACATTCAGCTCCATTTCCCCTTTTCCCCTCATGTCACTACCTTGCAAATCTCCAAAACCAGTTTTAATTCACCTCTCTACCGACCTGAACAGTAGAAGAAAGTAGAAAATGGAAAGACATTCAGTCTTGCGGACTGAATTCATTTTGAATTTATTACCCCAGTTTTAAAATTATGGCCCTTAGTATTTGTATCAGTTACTTTTGCATCACTGGGGCAGAATAACTGGAAGAAATAACTTGAGGGAGGAAAGAGTTACCTCCACTCACAGTTTCAGAGGTTCACTCCATCCTTGCTTGGTGCCATGTGCTTGGGCAAAACATCATGGCGGTAGGATTTTATGGTGGAGGACAGCTGTTCACATCACGGTACCTGGTAAGCAAAGAGAGAGGCCAGAACTGGGTGCCAAGTATCACTTTCTCAGGCCTGTCCCCAGTGACCTACTTCTGCCAGCCAGGTCCTACCTTCCGGAATTTCCACAACCTCCCAAAACAGTGCCACCAGCTGGGAACCAAGTGTTCCAACCCAGCAGCCTATGGGGGATGTTTTCCTTTCTATCCAGGACAGTGTTGCCAGCCGTGCTACTGTGTTGCATTCGCTGTCTCTCACAGACTGCACGTTCTCCTTGCTCTCCCGTCTTCCAGCACTCTCTTCCCTTATACCCGTAGCAGTAGCACTCTTTATTTTTTGGAGAGAATAAAAGCACTCTTCTTCATTCTGTACCCACACAACCTTCCACACTACCAGAATCTATAACAAAATAACTCTTCTTTCCTTGTTGTTGTTGTTGTTAGGTGCCATCGAGTCGTGTCCTACTCATAGTGACCCTCATAGGGTTTTCAATGGCAGATTGTTTTGGGATTGCCTTGGGAGTGAGTTGCCACGTCCTTCTCCCCTTCTTTCCTAGTGCTGCTTATTCACTGTCCGTAATCCAGTGTAAGGGCAGCCTTTCGTCTTTACACTGAATCCAGACGGTTCCTGTTTCTCCCTCCCAGCTGGATTACTCCCGTCAACCTCAAGGAAAAGGCCTCTTTTACCCCGAGTTCCCTTCTAGCGGTCACTGTCCTGCCAGTCCTTCCCTTGTTTAGTAGCTCCACTGCCTGTCTCCACTTCTCTTCTCCCCTTCTCTCCTCTGCTTCACAGTAAGGTTTTTGTCCCCATTCTTTAAAGCTTGCCCCTGGTCTTGGTACACTTCCTTGTCAGCCTTGGTTGCGTGATGCGTGACCTCTCGTCCACACTGGCCCATCTTAGCGTGTGCTCTGATTGCCTTCCTCCCAGGCCTTCCAGGACACTGCACTCTTTGGGGTTTCCTCCTCCCTCCCTGGCTGTTACTCCGTCTCCCTTGCTGGGTCTTCTGCCTTCCTGCCGACTGTTGGTGAACTCCAGTGCTGAGACCCGCACTTCTCAGCTTTCCCCAGGGGCTCCCGTGTTGGCCCAGTGGCCCTAAATGCCAGCTACATGTTTGATATTTCCTAAATTTCTATTCCCACCCTGTCCCTCTCTGGAGGGTTAGCCTCGCACACCCACCGTCATTTCACTGTTGCCCTCCTTTGCCTTGCTTTGTTTTCTTTGTGGCCTACATTACTGTTGGACGCTGCATATTTATTTTCATTGTTTCTCTCTCTGCCCCCAAGCATAAGATCGTTTGTCTGGCTTATCATTGTGTTCCCATCGCCTAAATACTGGCGCAACAGCAGGAGTGGTTCTTCCTCCAGGAGTCATTTGACAATGTCTGGAGATAGTTTTGATTGTCACAGCTAGGAAGTGGAGGGGTGACTGATGTCTAGTGGATAGAGGATAGGGATGCCGCCAGACACCTTGCAGTGCATAGGACAGTCCCCTATGGAAAAGAACGGTTGGCCCACAATGCCAGTGATTCTGAGGCTAAGAAATCTCAACATAAGGCAACATACAACTGATACCAAATAAATACTGATAGAGTGAATGAATGAAAGCTTCATTTGATAAATGAAATATTACAAGTAGAATCAAGTTCTCGTCCTCTGCCCTCCCTCGATCCCCCTCTCCTATCTTTCCCTTTCCCTCTCTCTGAGACAAGGTCTCTCTGTGTAGCCCAGCTGGCCTTGAACTCACATCGGTCCTGCTGCCTCAGCCTCCTCAGAGCTGGGATTACTGGCATGCGCCACCACCCTTGGCATTAAGTTCCCATTCTAATAGCAAACATTAGAGTTATTTACTTCAGTGCTTAAAATGATTTGTTTGATGTAACAGTTGAGCCAGAAATTACTGCAGCAAATTTCATGGCTAAGAATTATCTCCTTTCCTTGCGAATTGTGACACATACTTTGACTTGGTAAAAGTGAGCCCTAGTCGGACAACTGCCATTGTTTGGGTCTGGAGATAACTGGCGGTGAGGTGGAGCGCTGCTGCTGGAGCGCTCGGGGTTCTGGCCTTCGTGCTCCCAGGGTGCCCATCCTGGGTCTGACCCAGAAAGCACACTCGTTCAGTGGGAATCGGAGGAACTGAAGGGAAACAGGCCGGAAACAACATCTCATCGATTCTCAGCTCTGAAGGGAAAATACTGGTACTTAAGATCCAAGGCAAATAAATGTGGGAAAATTAGAAAAGGAATTGTGGCTGAATGCTTACCCAGACAGTGCCAGCGGTCAGGACATAGTGTGTTCTGGTGATTGTTTGTAAGTAAGAATCATTCCTAGTGTGTATGAAGGTGCTCCTTGGACTTGTTTATCTCCCCTCCTTTCTCCCTCAGCCCCCACAGCCAGGCCATCTGGAAGCCCCACGGCTCCACTGGCAGCATCTCTGCGGCAGGCTGCTCTCCAGCCCTCTAAGCCCTTACCACCTCCTGCCTGGAGATCACTGTCGTCCCTGTGCAGTCTTCCTGCTCCCACCCTGTCTGCACATGGGCTGGAATGATGCTTTTGAAACGTGGGTCTTTAAAACTCTCCCTTAGTTCTCCATCTCTTTCAAAATCAAATCCACAGTTCCTTCCATGGTTTGTAAGGCGGGTCCCACGTGGTCTCACCTCAGCTCTGCCTTTTCTCCAGTCTCTGTTCCCAGGTCACTCTGCTCCAGCCTTGTGGCTGCCTTGGGGCCAGCCTTGCCCAGCTCAGGGGCCCTCTACCTGTCATTCCCTCTGCCTAGAGTCCTCATCCCCGTCATTCACACGATTCACGTTACTTCCTTCTGGTGTCTGCCCAGATGTGCCTTACCACAGAGGCTTTTTCTGACTTCTTAATGTAGTAAAAGATACCCTTCTCTTTGGAGCACTTAGAATCTCTGAAAACATTATTTATATCTGTGTGTGTGTGTGTGTGCGCGCGCGCGCACGTGCATGCGCGTACATGTATGGATGTATATATATACTGGGGTGCCAAAAAATGTATACACATTTTAAGACATGCTATCTATGTATTGCTTTTCAAGTTTGAATTGAATTGTAACGGTAACTGAGTACCTCTTAATTGCAGAAGTCAAATATGACTTGTGTTCCTCTTTTGTTATCTATATATTGGGTATTACAACTTTAATATTTACAATATATATAGGGTGTGCACACTGCTGACACCCTTTGTGTATATATACATACATATATAATTTTTACATATTCTTAGTGGATTGTTCTCTTTATTTTTATATATGTTTAATTATAAATTTTATTATCTGCTTTCTGCAGATAGTATGTAAACTCCATGAATGCTGACTCTCCCTCTGTTTTGTTTACTGCTGTATCTGCAGACCATGCAGGCTGCTGGGCGTGCAGTGGGTGCATTTGTTAAGTGAGTGGGCAAATGACTAGTAGCAGGCGATTCTTCATGCCGCATCATGTCCATCTTAGGTTTCTTTCATCATGGGAAATCTTAGGCAGAAACCCTTGGTAGTTGCTCATAAAAGTCTTTATAGAAACTCTTATTCAGAAATACTGTTGGGCATTACTGCGTCTCAGCCTTTCAGATTCAGTGAAAGTCGTGATTGGTACTGCTGTGAGAGTCTGTAAGCTCCTGTTACGTCTTACCGGTTGCGTGTCTTTTCATTGCAGGCGCATGCCAAGCCTCCTGGAGTATGTCAGTTACACCTGTAACTTCATGGGCATCCTGGCAGGCCCACTCTGCTCTTACAAAGACTACGTTACTTTCATTGAAGGCAGGCCGTTCCATACGACACAGTCAGGTGAAAACGGAAAAGAAGAGGTGCTGGGTGAACGAGCAGAGCCCTCTCCAAATGTAAGGTCATGAGAGTCACCTCCAGCCTTCATACTTCGCAGCATGTGTTCATTCATCTTATTACTCGAAGGGACTAATGTCTGCATGTTTTGAATTTCCCCCTCCATCATCGCTGTCTATATTTTTATAAGTATTTTTCAAGATAATGACTCTTCACACTGTACCTAGGAGTGGTGTCTAGTGGAAGTACAGTCATGATTGAAGAGATTCGACTCTGTGTGCAGCCTGAGGAGGGTGCTGTTAGTGAAGGGGTGCTTTACCTGAAGCCCTCCTCTTGCCCTTGACCAGGCCAGTTACCCAGGGCTCTTCCCCACCTGTGCCTACAACCCAGCCCACTGGAAACAGCATGTCCTCCTTTCCTGTCCTGATTCCCTCTGCTCTTCCCAAGCATTGTCGTTGAAGTCCTACTCCTCTCTAAAGACCAACTTCCCATAGCATCTTGCCCATGACCGCATTTCTCATTCCCATGAGAAAATTGAGATAGCGGTAGCTCACCCTTCAGCAGCGCTTGCCATGCCCAGCTGCCCTGCCAGCCTTCACAGCAGCCCTGGGAGGCAGATGCTGTTCTCTCCGTCTGTGTCTGCAGCAGAGGGATTGACCCGGAGGCACTGCAGCGTCCCCAGGCTGCTTCAGGGCAGCAGGAGGAGAACGAGTTCACACCCAGCCATTCAGCCTCTGGAGGTTGTGCTGAGTTGCCTCACAACGACACGACTTCTTCCTTGGGTACCTGGGAATGTCGAAATGCTGCTTCATAAAGGCGGCTGTGGACTGGGCGCAATAGCCCATGCCTGCAATTCCAGAGAGGCTTAGGCCAGAGGATCAAGAATTTAAGGCCAGAGGCAGCCTATGCTACTTAGCAAGACCTTGTCTCAAAAAATAAATAATTAAATAAATAAATAAATAAAGGGGCTTATCCACACCCCCTTTACTTAAGCATGGTGGCTGTAGAAACCTAGTTATACCTGTCTTTCTGCTGGCTCTTCTCCCAGTTCCTCCCCCTCCTCTTCCTAACTGCCTTCTAGGATACCTGATGCCCCCACTAACTAACTGATCCCTTTTTAGGATTCTCACTGGTATGCGTGCCTCCTGGTAGTACAGTCCAGTGTATGTTACTTTAATTTTTCTTATTTTTTAAACCAAGACTTTGACACTTTGCAGACAGTCTAATGGCCACACATTTCTTAAACCGCCTTACTAAAATGGTACACCTCATTTTTAAGGTAATATGCCGGGCCATTCATCTGATCTCAATTCATTTATAACTATAATTGTTTTCTAATTGCCTTGCAAAATCACTTTATTCAAATGTATAGGTAAGATGTTTGGTGAGGATAAAGAAAGAGTAGCTTTATTTTATTGGAAAAAGGCTTAAAAGACAACCATGAAAGTAGGAACACAGATAGCTGCAGCCAGGAGCCCTTTGAACCCACAGAACCACCCAGCAGGAGCAGCCCAAGAATACAGTCGTGTTCTCAGAGGTGCAGCGAGGTCAACATGTGCTGCATCTCGTGCTGTTGAGCCCTTCCCAGAACTGTAACACAACATGCTAAAGTATGGATGTTCCTTTGTAAATTTCTTTAGTCAATTTGAATATTTTGGGGTCATTTAGAGTACAAGGTACTCTAATCCAGGTATTTTGTTACATGCCTTCATTTGGCTCCAGGTTTTCCTTTTTTTCCGCTTGTGTCTTTCCCTTTATGGCCTGTAAAATATTTCTTGTATTGCATGAGGTTGAAACAGTCTGGCCTTCTAAAAATACAAAAACACCATAAGTTATAAAAACACAAGACACCATGAGCTGGTAATTCATCCTTATCACGGTGTTGCAAAAAATGGCCTCTTCTTGCCATCAGTCTTTATGGAAACTCTAGCCTTCCCAGGTATTGTGTGGCTTTTTTGGTTTTATCATTTTGGAAAAAGTTACGTCAAAGAACTTTCATAGTTAGACAGATGTATAGATTATTTATTATAAAAATAATGTTCATGAAACAAATGCTGAGAATTTGGAAAATATAGAAAAAGCATAATAATATATATGTATGTAAGAATTTTATGTATATATGTATGTATGTATGTATGTATGTATGAGGGGTGTGTGTGTGTGTGTGACAGACACACATGTAATTTTAAAGGCAAACTGAAGAAATGAAACCACAGGCAGTGTCCTTCCATGGACCCTGTTTCCCTCCCTCGCACTGCCTACTTTGTACCTTGGGCAGCCTGCCTCCTGACACAGCTCCCGAGGGTTCCTTAGCATCCAGGTGAATTCAGGAACCCGTGATTCCAAATACCTGGCGTAAATATTAACTTTAACCTTCAAGTAAAATCCACTACCAAAGGTCATTAATGTTAATACTTTTTGTGTCCATTGCCATTCACTTATACCCTTGTGTTCGCTTTTAGATTTTTTTTTTTTTTATTATTATTCTCTGAAAGTTCTAAAAACACAGATTGAGGTAGTCGTCTGAGTTGAATAATTGTAGAAGAGATTCAAAATGGAAGCACTGAGTACTGTGGGCCCATGGAGGCCCTGAAGCACTGAGTGCAAGGTGTCTCTTGACTTTTGACCCGGAGAATTAAAACAATACTACAAGGGGTGTGGATGAAGTCCATCACTCTTGCCTTACACCTTTCAGGCGGCAGTTATTCAGAAACTCCTGGTCTGTGGACTTTCCTTGTTGTTTCATTTGACCATCTCCAGCACATTACCCGTGGAGTACAACATCGATGAGCATTTCCAGGCCACGGCTTCGTGGCTGGCCAGAGTTACCTATCTGTACATCTCTCTTTTGGCTGCCAGACCCAAATACTATTTTGCATGGACCTTAGGTAAGTAACGTGTAAATAGACTATTCTGTTCCCGTGCTGAAGTGTAGCTTATCTTGTAGGTAGCTATGAGAGCACCTTTGTTTTTATTTTATTTTGTATTTGTTACGAGGTCTCAGTATGTTACCCAGGCTGGCCTCAAACTCCTGGGCTAAAGCAGTGTCTTTGCCTCAGCCTCCCTAGTAACTGGACCTATAGATAAGCCACCACGTCTGGCTCAAAAGTGCCCCCTTGAGGACATACGAAGATCTGTTAGAAACATTAGGGTCATCTATGCAGAATGGGAGACGGACCCAGCAACCCACTCCCAAAAGTCAATCTGCCATTGAAAATCTTATGAACAGCAGAGAAGCACTGACAATAGTGTTTTGCCTGTTGTACGCAGGGTCACTATGAGTCGGATACCGACTCAACAGCACCTAACAACAACAACATGTAGAAGAAACAGACCCCACAACTCATATGTAAGGATATCCTAAAAGGAAGACCAAAGCCCATTTTGTTATAAGCTGAAAATTAGTGGATCATTGAAGTGACAACAGGTATTTAATATTAAATGCCTGTTGTGTGGTATATTCTCTGCTGGATAGGACAGATACTAAGATGTATAACACAGGTTACCATTATGATACCTAGTAAGTAGACTGTTAGCTATAATATATAATATACGATATGATATGATATACTCTTAGCTATAATCTAATATGATCAGTACTTTATCAGTAAAGTGAACGAAGCTACATTGGTACACAGAAAGTGAGTATCAATGATGCCTGACAGGTGGAGCAAGTATTGGAGAAAAGAGCATTTAGTTGCACCTTTAAGATCGAATGATTTTAGTCTGTAGAAGATGACCAGTTTTACATCCATGAGCAAAGAGGTGGAAAGTACCTGTGTGGGACAAGCAGCAGGGACCACAAAGGAAGGAGGGACCTGGGAAAGAGAGACAGACTTCTCATAAGCCCACTCCCAAATGTGCCCAGGAAGCTTTGTGGCCGGATCCTGTGGTGGTGGGAGATAATTCCAGCCACATTTACATGTGCTTTCGTTTGCCTCACCAACTACATTATAAGCTCCTTCATTCTTCAGATTGCGTCCTCTTTGACTTGTTCACATTTGGTAGTCAGTGAACATTTGAGCAAATGCACAAATACTTTGGCAAAGCCAGGCCAGTGGCAAGGCAGGAGGACTGGCATTTTACTGTGGGCTTTATTGTTATTACAATGAGATATAATCTGAAACTAAGATCGTTTTTGTTTTTTGGTTTTTTTTTTCAGTTTTTCACTGCACACAATACTATCATTAAAAGTTACTTTAGCCGGGTGCAGTGGCGCGTGCCTGTAATCCCAGGGACTCGGAAGGCAGAGGCAGGAGGATAGCAAGGTTGAGGCTAGATACAGCCTGCATAACTAAGTGAGACCCTGTCTGAAGATAAAAGAATAAAAATGGGCTAGGGATGTGGCTCAGTGGTACATCACCGGCAAGGCACGTGTGAAGCCCTGGGCTCTCCCCCGCAAGTACCACAAAAATAAATAAAATAAAATAAAAAATTACTTTAGCCTGGCAATTTAATGGCTAATTAAAATAATATACTGTTTCCTTCTGTGGGTTTTTTGGGGAGGGTTGGGCGAGGTCTTATATAAAGCCAGGCAGGCCTTGAACTAAAATTCCTCCTGCCTCTACCTGTCCAGCGCTGGAGTTACAGGAGCAGGCTACCGTGCCTGACCTTGGGTCCATTTTAAATCAATATATTTTTTTAAGAATTTGAAGTTTTTATTCTAGCCAGGTTTGAACATCAGTAATACCAGCTGAGATTCTCAAAGATGTCTGTATGCCCACTGTACCACTTAAATTCTGGCTTTAAATTAGGACTATGAATTTCCCCAAACCAACCTGGTATTGTTAGGACTTTAGTAAGAAAGGTGAGCCACTTGATTTATTAAACACTAGGCTTAATGGTGGGCTGAGATTTAGCTCAATTGGTAGAGCGCTGCGCTGCAGTCTCTGAGGTCCCAAGTTCAATTCCCACACACCATAAAAATGGGAGAAGGGCCTGGCAATCCACTCCCAAGGCAATCCCGAAACAGTCAGCCATTGAAAACCCTATGAGGGTCGCTATGAGTTGGATACTGACTTGACGGCACCTAACAACAGGGGGCTGGGATTTAGCTCAGTTGGTAGAGCGCTGCGCTGCAGTCTCTGAGGTCCCAAGTTCAATTCCCAGCACCCCAAAAATGGGAGAAGGACTTG
Organism: Pedetes capensis; assembly: GCA_007922755.1. NCBI lineage: Eukaryota > Metazoa > Chordata > Mammalia > Rodentia > Pedetidae > Pedetes > Pedetes capensis. Next base: position 55,635 of record VMDO01008243.1, on the reverse strand, counting down.
GCAATCCACTCCCAAGGCAATCCCGAAATAGCCATTGAAAACCCTATAAGGGTCGCTATGAGTCGGATACCAACTCGACGGCACCTAACAACAACAACAACAAGGCTTAATGGTATATAAGACTTCTACACATACTTAGGTTTGATTGGGATCTAATTGTTGAAAACCTATTGTCAGTGGAATGAGGTCAGGGGATTCATAAAGCTTTTGAGAAAACCACAAGATCTTTGCAAATATGGAGGAAATATGCAAGATTATTATTTCTTTGCTAATTATGATAATTAAAAGTCCTTACAAGTCATGTGATTCTTCCACTCCCATTATTTGGTTCAAAAAACTAGGAAAAGGTGAAGTTAATTCCTTTTCCTGGATCCCTCCTTGAGGAAACAAACAGAATAATTTGAAATCTAAGTACATGTAAAGAATTTAAGCAGCTTAGCAATAGGGTTGTAAAGCTATTCAATTCAATAAATATAGTATCATCATCATCTCCTCCTCCCCCTGCCCCCCCCCATGGCTTTTGGGGTTTGTTTTCTTGTTGGTTTGGGGGTTTTTTGTTGTTGTTGTTTTTAACTGTCTATTCTCAGATTGGAGTTTACTGATCTCTGGAGTTCCAAGAATATGTTTTCAGGAATTCCAAAATCATTCTTTAATTTTGTTTTTGCATTTTGGTGATAATTTTAAAAAGAGTTGTTGTTTGGTGCCATTGAGTCAGTATCCATCTCATAGCGACCCTATGCACAACAGGCGAAACACTGTTGTCAGTGCTTCTCTGCTGTTCATAGGGTTTTCAGTGGCTGATTGATTTTTGGGAGTGGGTTGCCAGGTCCTTCTCCCAAGCCTACAGCACCTGGTGTTCCCAGGCGGTCTCCCGTCCAAGTGCTAACCAGGCCTAACCCTTCTTAGCTTCCAAGATTTGATGGGATCGATGCCACAGGGCTATGGCTGCAGGCTTAAAAAGAATAGTAGAAGTATATACTGGATCATGTAGATCATTATCTTGCTGGCTTCATGTGCATATATGTATTTTTGAACTTACAGTTTTAATGATATTAATTAAGTGGCTCCCTAGACCACTATCTAATTTTTCATTTCAAAGTTTCTCAAAACAGCAGATTTCAATCCCTACCCCTACCCCCTGCCCTCTTCTCAGCCCTTTAAAAAAATGATTCCTTGGAGTCTGGGCACTTTTCCCCATTAACTCAGGTTTGAAAAACATTGACTTAGGTAAGGCCAGACTGAAGTTAAACTTGATGTTAACGGATTAACCTTGGGGCTAAAGAACCCTAGAGAGCACTCAACAGGAGTTAGGCTGAGAAACAGAGCAGGCTGTGTCCAAGGCAGGAGTTAGGAGGCAGGAGCCTTGGCAGGCTGACAGCTGCAGTTAGATTTACTCAGTTCTCTCCCTGTTCTCTCCTGTGGAACCTCCCTGGGTTAGACTTGTCAGGTTAGCAGCTGGTTAGGAGCTGAGTTATTCCCAGACAGCAGGGGGCCAGAAGAGCAGGAGAGGAGAAGTTAGGGAGTCAGCAGTGGTGGCAGGCATGAGGGAGGGAGGACTGTTCAGCAGTTACTATGAGCATGTGCTGCTCCTGCTACTAACAGATTATACTTTTAATCCTGTTAAATGTGAATGTTACTATATTGATGGACTTACCTTAAAAGTTCATATGTATTTGACCAAATGCTGCCGACTTCATTAACCCTGACAGATAAATATTGACTTTTTTTTCTCCCAGCGTAATTTTTAAAAAAATTCTATGTAGTGTACTGGAACAGGAATAAGGAATAAACTATTTAAGGATGGGATACGTGCCCATGTAAGCATATTATTTTGCTGAGTTTTGATGGCTTTCACCTTGTTTATTCTTTGATCATAGCACAAATAGTATAAATTACAAACACTTCCAGTTGATTGAAAAAGGACTCATTTGAAGCAGAAAATTTTATTTGTAACTTAGTCAAGCAGTTATGTAAAGCAAAGATAACGAATCAAACATTGTGATGGAAAGGAGTAGAGAACAAATTCTGGAAACATAATCATTAGATGGGACCTAGTGAACCAAGGAAAACACAACCGACATTAAAACATTGTGTTTCACTCATATATTCTTATTTGTAACAAAGATCAAATACATGGCTAAAAGGAATATAGTCACCCATGGTCGAGCATCCCCCTAGCAGTTCCTTGGCAGATGGCCGCGCATTCTCCACTGTATTCCCCTGGAGCATTCCCATGTTGGAAAATCATCTCGGATACATGGTCTGCATTGTTAGCCCATTGGTCCTCAGCAACCTGTAAACTCCACCTGTCCTCCACTCAAGCTTAATCTCTGATGTTTTGCTGCCAAGTCAAATTGTCCTTAATTACTTTTGTTGTATGAGATGTTTCTAATTTCTCTTAAAAATTAGAATAAATCTACTTTTATGGTTAACGAATAAACCTACTTTTATGGTTAAAGAATAAAAGACATAGTGTATGATAACATATACCTTCTGGAAAAATATAATAGAGTGCTATAAAGATTTTTAATACTTTCTTTTAACTTTGTTTGCTACAGCTGATGCTATTAATAATGCTGCAGGCTTTGGTTTCAGAGGATACGACAGAAACGGAGTGGCTCATTGGGACTTAATTTCCAATTTGAGAATTCAGCAAATCGAGGTTAGTTACCATGTGATAACTGAAGTACCAGTTTGCTCTCATAGGTTGGAGTGTGCTCTACTAACCATGATATTGAAGAGTTTTTAATAAAAATTATACTCATTCTTTTGTTCAACCAATATTTACTCATCAATGACCATCTGCCCCAGCTATTAAGTATGCAGTGAATGAGATAGGTATGGTTGGGCCTTCAGTGAGCTTTAGTCTGGTAGGATATTATGGGATGCCGAAAAGTAAGTTCTGACCAGACAGGTGTAAGCATGTGGTGTTTGTAAGACTGCAGTCCAGCTTAGTGGAGGTGGCTCAGAGAAGCAGGTCCTAAAGAAAACAGTGTCTTAGGAAGGGGATAACCAGGCGCTCCTCATAGGAGGAGTAGCCTGCGAGGCTGGATGGTGAGGCTGGAGAAGTAGAGGCCAAGCCAAGTCTCAGAGGCTGTCTTCAGGGGTTTGAACTTTTACAAGAGTGGCGAGCACTGAGGTTGGGTTGTACATGCAGGCGAGCGAGCTGGCCGGAGATGTGGAATGTGTCGTCCTCACGAGGCAGAGAGGTCTGTTGGGTGAGTGTTGTGTTAATCCAAGGTGTTGGTGACCTGAAGTAAGATGCTGCCAATGGGACTAGAAAGACGTGGCGTGTTGGAGAGCTGTGTGAGACTCAGCAGAACTTGGTGATAAGTCAGAATCAACAAGAGAATGATGTCACCCCTGGGCGTGGGGGCGCACGCTTGTAATCCCAGCAACTTGGGAGACAGATGCAGGAGGATCGCAAGGTTGAGACCTGAGGCAGTCTGCATAATTTAGTGAGACCCTGTCTCCAAAAAAAAAAAAAAAAACCCAGAGAGAGCAAGAATGATGCCTGGCTTAAACAGCTAGGCTTGTGGTGATGCCTGTCACTGAGACAAGGAGCAGAGAATGGGCCCAGGTTTGGAGGGAAAGAGCGATCATGTGTGCAAATGGCCAGACGCTCAGCGGAGACTCCGAGCTCTGGGTTACGACTTGGGAACTCACAGCATGGAGCAGTTTAATACCTGGGGCACCAAGAGCCTGGCCAATAGAGACCACTGAGAGAGAGGAGAGAGCTGAGGCCTGGAGGAGCCCAGGAGCCAAGAGCCTGGGCAAGGAAGGCCGTTAGGAATGAGCAGCCATGGGGAGAGGAGGGTGGCCAGGGCAGGTGTTGCCGGCCTGTGAAAGGATTTTCCCAGTGAGAAGGTACTGAAGCCAGGGGACAGGTTGGTGGGTGCTTTTGGAAAACAGACTGGGCTGGATGAGCTGCAGTGTTGCGGGAAGTGGCTGTCAGGGATGCCCCGCCTGTCCCAGGCTGCCCCCGGAGGCAGAGCACCAGCTTCGAAGTATTTGCCAGGACAGTTAACCCCGAACCCGGTCTCTAGGGCCCTGCAAGCCTGGAGGGAATGTGGAGCAGAGAGAAGTAAATCAACCGTCAGGTCCAAGCGGGAAAGCATAGAAGATGTCTGACCCCATTATTCTCTGAAAAATTAGTGATATGGGTCATGCACAAGGTGGGGGGTGTCACAGATGAGAAGAGACTGCAGCCAAGGGCACCGTGCACTCTTTTTGGGTCCTTATTGAACAAGCTAACTGGGAAAAAAATGCATGTTTTAAAAACAAGGATATTTGAATACAGAGTGGGTATGAGAGGATGTTAAGAAATAACCTTCAGGCTGGGCGCAGTGGCACATGCCTGTAATCCCAGCTGCTCGGGAGGCAGAGGCAGGAGGATCACAAGTTTGAGACCAGAGGCAGTCTGCGTAACTTAGTGAGACCCTGTCTCAACAAAGTAAAAAAAATGGGCTGAGGGTGCAGCTCAGTGGTCCAGCACTTGCAGAGTACGCAAGCGCAAGGCCCTGGGTTCAACCCCCAGTACTGCCAAAAAAAAAGAAAAAGAAAAAGAAAGAACCTTCAGTGCTGAGTATGGCGGCATGTGCCTGTTGTCCCAGATACTCAGGAGTCTGAGGCAAGAGGATCGTTTGAGCCCAGAACTAAGAAAAAAACAAAAAGTGTTTATTTTGTTAGAACGTGGTTTTTTAAAAAGTTCTTATTTATTGGACTTAAATTCTGAACTGTTTAAATCTGATATAAAACGGCTGCTATTTGCTTTGCAATACTCAACAATAAACACGAGGAAGTGAAGGGGAAGGTGGGTAATTGTTGAAGCAGAGCAATGAATACCTGGTGGTGGTTCTGACCTTCAGTTCTTCATCACCACCCCAGGGAGCCTTTCGTCCTCCCGTGTCGTGTCAACACCACAGAGACACTGTGTGTCAGATGGTGCACTCTGTGTGTGTGTGTGTGGGTGTGTGTGTGGGTGTGTGTGTGTGGGTGTGGGTGTGGGTGTGGGTGTGGGTGGGTGCGCGCGCGCTTTATACATACGAGGAGTAAGATTGCTCCCACCCCTTGAGAACTAGTTTTCATCCTCACGGGGGCGCTGTCTCCTCTATTGGGAATGCTTGGAATAAGAAAGCAAAGCCTTGAGTTCTGGAGGAGGCCATCACTGCTAGATGCCCCTGAGGTGTCAGGCGCCTCCCTCAGTGGATGAGCGCCTCCCTCAGTGCGGTTTGTTAATAACAGTCCTGGGAGGGACAAGCATACCAGCCAGGTGGCGTAGCTCTCTGCAGTTATTACCTGTGGAGGGCCATAGCTGAGGGAGCTGATGATTGGCGTTGTTTCAGAGTGTTCTAAAATGGAGAGCTCGAAACACACAGAGTCACTAGGAAAGGATTTGAAGAGGGAGAGTGTGACGCAGTGGAAGGAGAGCTCGTGGATGTATTGGGATCCCTGCACGTTTGGGAGGTAGAGGAGAGGTGGCCAGGGTTCCCTGGAGAAAGGCCCCTTCGGAGAGACTGGAGGAAGGAGGGTGTGCGTGCATGCGTGCAGGGCAGCATGTGGCTTTCAGGAGAGGACGTGGGGTGTGGTGTTATGTCACCTCTGTAGAGAAGGCCGGGTCACTTACTCTGAGGCATACGGGGGACTCTTGCTTTATTCAGTCGAATCATAGGAAATTGCCTATATTTGCTTTTTTTTTGACTTACCAAAAAAACAAAAGCAGTTTCATTAAGAGCTGTTTGCAGGGTAAAGAGAATGAGCTATGTAGAGAAATAAGAATTGTTTGGTAAGTAGTAGTTGTTGTTGTTGTTGTTAGGTACCATAAGTAGAGAGCCCAGTTAAAGGTAAGAACCATGAACATTTGACAGAGGTCTGGGGTGTCACCTGGTATGTGACACTCAGCATGCAGATGTTACCAGTCGGGAAGGGGGCAGTGTTTTGATCACAGGTTAGGGATGTATACATAGGTGATTGACAGGAAGAAGAAACCAAGGCCTCAAGGATTTTGATAAGATATTGGGAAGTAATGGAGCGTGGCATCTAAAGAGGCAGAAGAGGGCTGGGAATGTAGCTCAGTGGTAGACTGTGCTTAGATGTGTGAGCCCCTTCATTCAGTCCCGGCGGCCACCATGAGTGAATGAACGAATGAATGATAGAAGGAGGAAAAGCAGAGGAGGACACAGATATATAGGATAAAAGCAAACAGGCCAGAGATGAAAGATTCCGTCTAGGGGCAAAGGCTGGCCTTAGCAGGCATGGCTTGAGTGAGGAGGCTGGCCAGGAAGAAAGCTAGGCTGAGCGCCGCTGCTTCTCAGGAGCAGTGTGAAGCCCGGCAGCACTGAGATTCAGAGTAGCCAGGGGCCTGCGAGCTGGTGGTGGGTCCTGACTGTAGACCAGTCTCTTCACCCAGAACCACGGCAGAGCGTGGGGCGGAGGAGGAGAAGCAGGCAGGCACACCAGCCCTCAGGCGGACAGGGCAGACCATTACGAGGGCATTTGTAGCTCTATCAAAACTTTCTTTATAGTCATTTCGTGACGAGCTTTGCAGATGTTGACAGATAGGAGAAAGTGGTGATGATCTACTTGCCTCAGAGGTGTTCCCAACCATAAACTCCTTTTATGGAACGATGTTACTGTATTAGAAAAGCTATATTAAGGAAGCCAGTGAACTACCGTCAGTGTGAAATAATTTTTACTTTTAACTCCTTAGCATAGTGAAGCATTGTTGGTTACATTTCAAGCTCCATTATTTTGTTGGCCAAAGAAAAACGTTCCTTTGTTTTTCAGATGTCAACAAGTTTCAAGATGTTTCTCGACAACTGGAATATCCAGACAGCCCTTTGGCTCAAAAGGTATGTTCTTTCAAGAACTCTGTTTGATGTGCCTTGGCACCTATTACTTGAGGTGGAGCTTCACTATGTTCAGATGCTTACCTAAATTATGAGTGCGTTGAGAGACCTTGTGGCCTTGGTGTCACCCAGCAAACAGCATTAACATCCACCAAAGCAAGATGTTGTGACATCAGAGCTGTTTGGGCTCGAGTCGCTAGTGTCCCCGCCACAGCACCCTCTGGGCCTGCCTCAGGCCCTGCCGATGTCCAGGATCCTCAGTGTCCTTTGGCTCCTGTTTTCACCCAGGGGAGATTTCCTCTTTTTTTAGTAAAAGCCCACACAACCACTGTACACATGCCCTGGATTTCTGGGATGGTCTCAGTTTACATATTTCATAATCTTGTTGAACACACAGCTGTGTGCTCAGACACGTGCTGTTCCCTGTAGGGGGATGCGAGAGAGAGCAGAAGTGAGGGCACAGGGAAAGGAGGGAAGCCTCCAGAGCAGCTCGAGCTTGAGCTGGTTAGGATGTGTGAGGCAGGCACGGGGAAGACGCAGGCGCACTGCGCAGAGAGCGCCTGGGAGAGGTGGGGCTGGGAGTCTCAGAGGCACCCCGGCTCTCCCTCCTCTTGCCCATAGGCACGTGCCCTGTTTGGAGTTTGTTCATAAGTTACTGCTCCTGTGCAGACAGAACTGGAAGCAGCCTGCTTTTCTAGTGTCCTTTATGTATATGTTGTTGTTGTTGTTATTATTAGGCGCCATTGAGTTGTGTCCAACTCATAGCGACCCTCATAGGGTTTTCAGTGGCTCGTTGTTTCGAATTACCTGGGGAGTGGATTGCCACATCGTTCTCCCATTTTTGCAGCGCTGGGAATTGATCTTAGGACCATCTGAGACTGTAGAGTGGTGCTCTACCAACTGAGCTAAATCCCAGCCCCTGTGGGATTTAGCTGTATTAGTGTTTCCCAATATTCTTATTTTACTTTTTTTTTTTTTCCCCCTGTACTGGGGTTTGAACCCAGGGCCTCAGGCTTGCATGTTTTACAAGTGCTGGACCACTGAGCTGCACTCCCAGCCCACTTTTTTACTTTTGGAGACAGGGTCTCACTAAGTTACACTGACTGCCTCTGGTCTCGAACTTGGGATCCTCCTGCCTCTGCCTCCCAAGTCGCTGGGATTACAGGCGTGCGCCAACACGCCTGGCTTTACTGGTAATTTTCAGTGTACAACTTAATGCATCTCGTTATGCCATTTCCACACATGCATTTCATCGTACATTGCTCACGCTCACCTCCTCCATAATGACGACTGAATGTCTCTATTCCTTGGGATATCTCAAATGATGCCCTCACTGCCCAGTCTTCCCAGTGACTTCACCTTATTAATCTTATTTTCATCTGTTAGAAAACTAGACTAAGCACAGACCATTTATCAGAAAGTGTCATGTCATTAGGTCAGTCGAATGTTCTTGGACTGAAAATACACCCACTCGCACACACACTGATAACCCTGGATAGACAAGTGGGTGAACTTAGGAGGGCATTAAGAGAAGAACTGGAACATCAGGCTGGGAAAGAACCCGATCTTAGTCTGTCTGCAATATCAGGGAGCCAGGTAAGGTGGGGGGGTTCTTTTTTGTTTTTTGAGGGTGCTGGAAGTTGAACCCAAGGCCTTGCACGTGCTAGGCAAGCACTCTACCATGACCTCATCCCCATCCATGTAGGATTCTTAACCATGGAATGGAACATTGAAAGCCTTAAATTTTCAAAGAAACTAAAAATGTAGAATAAAAATCCTAACTTCGGTATTAATTAAAATTTACTTATTTTTTAATGAATCATACAAACTCTCAAACACAGAAATGATCACTTTAGTGATTATTTATACCAGTAAGAAGATAGGAATTAAATTTATACTCCCATGTTTGACACATAAATTAACTGTAACTTCCTCAAAATTACAGATCAAGTTAGTGGTGTCTATTGAGGTAAATGGTATTTACTTTTCTGGTTACCCTAGTCCTTCCAAGGTAACAGAAGAAGGGTTGTTGTGGGGTGTATGAACTCAGATCCACTCACTCCTCTTGGCACTCCATGTTTTTCGTGGTTTCCAGGGTGTGTTATGAGCGAGCATCCTTCAGTCCAACAATCCAGACGTTCTTTCTTTCTGCCATTTGGCACGGGGTATACCCAGGATATTATCTGACCTTTCTAACAGGGGTGTTAATGACATTGGCAGCACGTGCTGTAAGTATCAAAAATTTTGTTTTATAATTCAGTGAGGGAAATGTCAGCAAATATGAACCTAAGGGGGTGCCTTCTGGTAGTTTGTATTCTAGTTAGGGAAGTGTGTGTGTGTGTGTGTGTGTGTGTGTGTGTGTGTGTGTGTGCGCGCGCACCTGTACATGTTTCACGAGGCTTGTATGATAGACTCTGTGGGTTACAGAGAGTAAGAACCAAAGATATTTACAGATGAGAGGAAATCTTTCTGGGTTGGGTTGATTAGAGATGGCTTCATTAGGAAAGTGTTTAAAAGATGGAAGTTAGCTCTTTTTCTTTTTCTGTTTCTTTCTTTTCTCTCTCTCTCTCTCTCTCTCTCTCTCTCTCCCTCCCTCCCTCCCTCCCTTCCTCTCTCTGTCTCCTCTTTCTCTTCTTTCCTTCTTTCTTTCCTTCCTTCCATCCTCCTTCCCCTTCCCCCTTCCCCCTTTCCTTCCTTCCTTCCTTCCTTCCTTCCTTCCTTCCTTCC
>VMDO01008243.1:16073-45960 GCA_007922755.1 Pedetes capensis | reverse complement strand
CTGGCCTTGAACTCATGATCTGCTTGCCTCTGCCTCCCGACTCACTGGGATTACCAGTGTGTGCCACTGTGCCCAGCAGAAATTATTTCAGTAATGAATGAAGTATAATATGGAAGTAAATTACTAGGCATTAGAGAATGGCATTAGAAAAAAAAAGTTTGAAAGTACATGATGTATTTGGAGAATGATAGGTGAATCCAGGAGAAGCAGAGAATTTATATGTGCATAAATAGTGGATGCCTGCAGCCGTAACACTGTGACTTCCGATCCTGTCAGATCTCGGAAGCTAAGCAGGGTTGGGCCTGGTTAGTACTTGGATGAGAGACCTCCTGGGAATATCAGATACTGTAGGCCTGGGAGAAGGACCCAGCAACACACTCCCCAAAATCAGTCCACTATTGAAAACCTTTTCTATGAATAGCAGAGAAGCACGGACAATAGTGTTTCGCCTGTTGTAGTAGGGTCACTATGAGTCAGACACCTACTCGACGGCACCTAACAACAACAACAAATAGTGGATAATTCTGGATAGACAAATGGGTGAACTTAGGCGGGCATTAATAGAAGAACTGGAACATCAGCCTGGGAAAGAACCTGATCTTAGTCTGTCTGCAATATCAGGGAGCCAGGTAAGGTGGGGGGTTTCTTTTTTGTCTTTTTGATGGTGCTGGAAGTTGAACCCAAGGCCTTGCTCATGCTAGGCATGCGCTCTACCATGATCTCATCCCCATCCATGTAGGATTCTTAACCATGGAATGGAACATTAAAAGCCTTAAGAGAGGGACTGCATTTGTCACTAATGAGCAGAATGGACTCAAGGGTGGGTAGCCCAGACGTAAGCTAGACAAGAAGTCTTAGGTGCCAAGATTTGGTTCTGGCCACCATGGGTGGTGGCCTGTATGGAAGCACCATTCGCCATATACCAAACTCACCAATGAAAAATTCATGTAGCTTCTTCATAACAGGGCCATGTTTTCCCTAGAAACATGTTAGACAAGAAATAGGAGGAATGTATTAGAAAAATAGGAAATCATGTTTGGTTAAATTTGTGCATTTCAAAACTGAAATGTTTTGACTATTGAAAGCTTTAAAAGTGTTCGTAGAAGGGTGAATATTAGAAAACACCTTGTTTTGGCTAGACTCGTCCTTCAGTGGCACAGTGCTAGCTTCGAATGCATGAGGCCCTGGGTTTGATCCCCCAGCACCCTGGCAAGGAGGACCTCTTGAGAAGTTCTTCCCAGCTTCCATTAGTGAGTGATGTGTGTGGTCACTGTTTATTTTGGTGCGTTCTGTCTGACCTGAGCTCAGTGTGGAAGATCGTTTGGTCTTTCACAGATGCAGAGGTTGAGCAAGAGGTAAGGTTGTCTTGCTGTATAGTGGCCAGAGGAACTGCAGATGGATCAAATGGTACATGCGTCTGTAATCTGCCACGCACCACTGAAGTTGTATTTTAATACCACCTCAAACCCACAGGTTTACAAAGATCCCTTAAGGCCCTCTGCGAGACTCAGTTGTAGGTTTAGGTTCTTATCCACCCTGCCCTTCTTATCCACCCTGCCCGTGTGTGTAGTTTAGTAGGAACCAGCCTCCCTGCAGTGGTAGTACCAGTATAGATGCCCAGCAGCAGGATGAGGTAGTGTGTTATCCCATGTGCTTGAGGCGGTTGATAACAGTGTCATTTTATAAGTAATGTTCATTTAAAGATGTAGCCAGTGTCTTTTTCTTTCTTTGTTTCAGGTGAGAACTAACTTTAGACATCATTTCCTCGACCCTCCCGAACTTAAACTATTTTATGATGTCATAACATGGGTAGGAACACAAATAGCAATAAGTTACACAGTTGTGCCGTTTGTGCTTCTTTCTATAAAACCATCATTCATGTTTTACAGGTACGTGCTACTCTTCAAATGTGTCTGTGGGAACAACTGTATTTTTAAAAGAAACTTCCTCGCTATTGGATAGGATAGAAAAATAGTACCATCTCCCCCGTTTCTGCAATTCAGTGCTTTATCAGTTGCTCTATAACCCCAAAGCATGCAGTCCTGAGTTTCTTCATGAGATGCCTCATCCCAGTCAGCGGAGGCGGGGATGTGACCTGGACAGAGGCACTGACTGGGGCACCTGCCCCATCTCAGGAAGATTCAGCCAGAGCCCCACTGTCTCATGGTCTACAGTCTGGCTGGGGGGAGAGCAGTTCTTTACGAAGACTACTCCTTGCCTCAACTTCTTTAATCAAAGGAAAAGAGACTCCTCGTAGCTCATGCCTCCTTTTCACCCTTTTGTGTTTCATTGGTGCGGTGGTCATTTCTACGTTACAGAAATGGTCTTGAATTTCGTGTTTTTCATTTATCTATTTTTCTCCTTTTCCTATGTCACCAAATTCCACTCCGCCCCCCCCCGTATTAGATAGTGATATCTTTGCAATCCAAAACTTGGTTCTTTCATAAATTCTTTGTCACTACAGGATCTAGGGGGCTTAGTGCAGAGTATGTGGTCAAATTATTGAATCAAACATGCCAACAGTTAGGAAAACATTAAGTAACTTGCTAAAATTTCCATTTTCACAAAATTGCTTCTTATTTACAATGCAGTTGGAAAGTTGATTGGGTTTTCTGTCCCAGGTAGCTTGTTTTGCTGTTTTATTTTGTTTGAGAAAGTATCTCACTATGTAGCCCGAGATGGCCTTGAAATTGTGATCCTCCTGCCACAGCCTCATTCTGTTGTTGTTGTTGTTAGGTGCCATTGAGTTGGTACCCAACTCATAGCGACCCTACATACAACAGGCTAAACACTATTGTCAGAGCTTCTCTGCTCTTCATAGGGTTTTCAATGGTGAATTGGTTTTTGGGAATGGGTTTCTGGGTCCTTCTCCTAAACCTACAGCACCTGGTATTCCCAGGTGGTCTCCCATCCAAGTACTAACCAGGCCCGACCCTGCTTAGCTTCTGATATCTGACGGGATTGGATGCCACAGTGGTACAGCTGCAGTGGTACTCATTAAGTGCTGGAATTACAGGCCTGTGCCACCACACTGGCTTTTCCAGATACTTCTTTCAGAATCACTTGAACTTTCTACTATTGAAGCCATTTAGGTCACATTATTTGGGTTATTTAATTTGAAGAATGATGTTTCTGATTTTTTTTCTGATATTTTTAATAACATGACCTTTATTTATCAAAGTTACCGTCAAACCATGTTGGTTATCCACTTAGAATTCTTGTAACTTTATCCTGGCACTATGGCACACACCCATAATTCCAGCTATTTGGGAAGCTGAGGCAGGAGGACTGCATATTGGAGGCCAGAAGCAACCTGTACAACTTAGCAAGACCCTGTTTTAAAATTTAAAAAATTTAAAAGAGGCCAAGGGTTCATCTCAGAGGTGGAGCACCTGCCTAGCATATGCCAGGCCCTGGATCTTGCAAGTTCGAGGCCAACCTAGACTACATAGTAAGTCCAGGCCAGCCTGGGAAAAGAGATCCTGCCTCAAAAAGAGAAAAAAAAAAAGAAGGAAAAGAAAAGAAAATCATGTAACTTAGAGATAGTAGACAGCAGCAGGGCAGAGCATTGAGAGTCCTTGGTGTCTCTGTTCTCTCTCTGGTGGCTCCATATTTGTGTGGATTGGAGAGATTATTTTGAGATTGCTGCCACTATTAATAAGCACCTTTTTGTTTGTGCCCTGTTTAGCCTTATGATCCTTACAAAGCGGTGCTATCTAGTCTCAGGCCAATGATAGGGGAGCATGGGCAGGAAGAATGGGAATAAAGGGGCTCTCTGCAGCCATCTGCTTCCTGAGGACTGTGCGAGACATGAATTTCACCGTGAGCTTCCTCTGAGACAAATGACTTGATCTGGTGGTCTGTATTTCCCTGGTCGATAATATTCTTACAGAGAGCACAACTGGTAGTAGATAATACCCTCGTAATAGTGGCCTGCTCAGGGACCAGTTACACTCTCTCTGTAGGAAGACAACAGGTGCCCCCCTGTCTAGGCTAGGCAGGGGGATCTTTGAGGGTGAGACCCATCCTGCGATAAAGGGCAAGCTTGCATTACAACCTCAGAAGGGCAGCCGTCTATCTTACGGGGGCCTGTGACGGGTTGATAAGTGTGCAGTCATTGCGGACTACTGAGGGCCGAAATCCGGTAAAGTAACGCTTTTCCTTTTCCTTGTAGCTCCTGGTATTACTGCCTTCACATTTGTTGTATCGTCATACTATGGTTGTTGCCAGTGAAAAAAACTCAAAGAGGAAAGAATACACAGGAAACTGTTGAGCATTCACGATCCAAAAAGTTTGACGAGAGAGAAGATTCTTTGGCACAGAACAGTTTTTCCACGGCAAACAGCGTTTATAGTCAGAACCAAGACATAACCTGTAGACATTCGTCACTCGCGCAGTGATGGGAGGACACCCTGGCGGCTGCTTTCCACCTGTGACCAGAAGCCAGTCTTCACACCTTTTCAGGGGTTCATGTTTGTCTGGAAAGAGATTAGCTAGGGGGAAACGGGACAGTTGTCAATAGGGAATTTCCCGAGTACCAGATTGGAAATGGAATGAAATAACCCCTCCCATGCCATGTTCTTGCAGGCCACGCCTTAGAGAAAAATATTTCCGTATTTCAGTAGGGCACTCTGACCTCAGCATATGTCCGGAAGGACACGTGCGTGCCCTGTGGCTGAATGTACATTGTGTATCCCAAGGCACTGAAGAGGTGGAAAAATAATCATGTCCATCTGGGTGATTGCGAGATTAAATTTTCCGAACGAATGTCTTGCCTTAACCCCTCTATTTCCTAACATGCTGTTCCCAAGTGGTATTTTCAAGTGTGACATTGTGAGAAGACAGTTTCAATATTCGACGTCGTGTGCTGTAAAGGAACTTAGGAGGAATTTAAAACTGGATACTTAAGATTGTAGATGCTCTAAAACTGCAATAAACACCTCAGTATTTGAAGGGTTTTCTTAAAGTAACTCGAATGACCACAGTGCATAGCGAAACTAGACAGTAAGAATGCCAAACTACAGGTACCTTATTTGGCTCGAGAGTTTAATTACCTTGTGTCAGTCAGAGCGCTTCTAGGAGGAATTTCTTCAATGTAATTAGAGGTTGGTAATGTGATATTTTAAGTTTATTTTTAAAAAATAGAGAAATACGTAAGAAGGCAAGATGAGGCAGGCAGGCAGGCTGGAAGGCAGGAATGAAGAAAGCGCTGTGCCCTGGAGCGAGGAGCCGCGCGCTGCCCCCTTCTGTGTCAGAGTTCCATGTGATTGTGTGAGCCATAAACATTTCATAACTTGATGATACTTTGGACTTTTATGTGAAATTTATCAAGTATAAGTTATATAGAATTAGAAGAGGTTATGACAGTAAAGGTGGTAGATTGCTTGAAGGTTTTGGAAAAAATCTCTAGTAATTAAGATTCCTATCTGGCTAATCAATTTCTTATCCTCAATTTAGTTCCTGGTTTGGAACCATTTTAGAGAAATGAAAACTTAGTCACTGAGTCTAAAAGTCACTCTTTGAAAATAATATAAATTAGTTTCCAAACTCTTTAACTTCTCATGTTAAAACTTCTCTGGTAACTCGTTAAAATAAGTTTTAGATGCTGTAAGAAGAAAACCGTGCTTTCTTTGGGCCATTTTTATGAGGAATAATCTTGCCTTGAGTTCCTAGGTGTCTCCTTTAATCCCAGAAGGAGCATTGTGCTGGCTGTAGCCGCTGCGAGCAGGAGCCTGGGCTGAACCCCCAGCCTCTAGACCCTTCCCTCGGGGAGGGAGACAGGACTGGGCCTTCTCACTTCTCTGTCCTTTCACCAGTCTTTTGAGGAATTTGTTCTTTTTGCCTTAAATTTTTAAATGAAATGGAAATGTCTGTCTCTAATGAGCCTCTCTTTCTGATCACTAATAAATTTGCAAGTGAAGTTGAGGTGAAAACAGCAATCTCTGAGGTCTCAGTCAGCAAAAACAGCAGTGTGCTTTTTAAGGACTTTAGAAATGTTCTTATCTGGTTTTCTTCTCTTGAGGGTCAATTGTTTCTTTGTGGTGAGGTGAACGCTGCCCCTCCTTCCCAGGAAAAGATAGCTAGCTAAATAAACGTTCTGTGTTTTCCCCGTGCATTGAAATGAAGCTAGCTATGAAATGCAAGAGGATAGAAAAGAATGTTCATAGAGAGAATCTGCCCTGTCTCCTTAGTTAATGATGCAGATAATCTGATCATTATTAAATGAGTGAATATGTCTAGGGTTTAAAAGTGAGCCATAGGCAAGTCATAAATGAAAACCAGAAAGCTCAATAAAAACTTTTTTTTTTTTTTTTATTCAGTCTATCCAGGCACTTGGAAATAATCACCACTACCTGGATATATTTTATTTTTCGGCCTGTAAACCTAACTCATTATTGCCTGTTTCTTGCTCAAGGAATATATAATCATAGCACTGTCATCCAGAAAGCAAGGCATTCGATCAGTTTTCTAATCACTTTGAAGATCTATTCCATATCCAGTTTGTCTGGGTTTTCATCCCCCCTGAATTTGCTAGCTACTTTTATGAAACGTTTCTCCACAGCTCTCCTCCTTTCAGAGAGATAATCACAAATACACAATCCAAAAGAAAAACGAAAAAAAACTCTAAATCTCCACTTGATTTTTCTCCTCAAGGAAAAAATTTTATGTTCTAAAAAATGAATCTATCTCCTTGAAGAGTTGTAAACATTTTGCTTCCACTTATAGTAGAAGAATTTAAAGCTAGTATATCTCTACTACTGTTCCCTATAATAGGATTCATTCTAGTATGTGCTTGCTTTTGTTAAATTGACAGAATAGGATTCAGTGTGTATTTATATTATTTGTCCATTCTTCGAGTATCATGAAATCACTCCAGAGAGGATCAATCAACATCATATTTATACTTCTTTTTAATTATACACCACTCAGGGAAAAATGAACAAAACTGATTCTTCCCTCAATTTCATTTTCTTAGTTAATTTAACTTGGTATGTCTCAACTGTCACCATTTTACAAGTGGCTTTTTCTGTTCTTAAAATAAATATTTTTATTGGAACTCAGGGTAATTAGGAAAGCTTATTTAGCTTCTAAAATATCCAGAGTAATAAAGAAGATTTGGCTTCCAAAATGTCCCACCACCATGTTTTTTATCAGCTATCCACTTAGTTAAAAAACTATTTGTATGCCACTTTTTTTTTTTTTTTTTTGCATTTACTTGGGTTGAGCCCACAACCTCACACATGCTAAGCAAGTGCCCTCCCACTGAGCTGCACTCCCAGCCCCATTTTTTTCCTTTGTTTTGAGACAGGCTCTCACTAAACTGTGCAAGTTAACAAACTCGCCATCCTTCTGAGTTGCTGGGATTACAAGAGTGGACCGCACCATGGCGTCCATTCCACCCGTACCACTTCGAGAAAACTTTGCAATAAAAAGGCGATTTCTAAAAAGTGAGGGTGAAGCCAGTTGTGGTGGCACACACCTGTAATCCCAGTGCTCTGGAGGCTGAGGCAGGAGGATTGACAGGAGTTTGAGACCAGCTTGGGCCACCCTGTCTCAAAAAAGAGGGTGACTCCCAGGAAGCACTGGTTGGCCTGAGAGAGGTGGATCTTCCTTCTGGTTCTGCCTGGGGGGTCGCCCCCCATCCTCTAAGGAAAAGGTACAGGACCCTGGGGAGCCAAGGTGAGGTCTGTGGGCGTCAGGGCAGGTTGACAAAGCAACTATTGTCACTGGCCATTGACTTCTATTACTGCAGCTCAGAGCCCTGAGTGTTTTTTTTTTTTAAGGTTGTCATAGCAACAGAAGGAAAACCTTTTAATCCATTAAATCAGCAGGCATGCCAGCATACCTTTTCTACAGAATGTCGCCCTTAAAATGGCTCTTTCACAGTGTAGTCTCCGCTAAAGAAAACGTATTTTCCTCCTGCTTTCTGTGCTTTTCTTGGTTTCTGTACTTTTTTTTTTTATTTCTGTGCTATGTAAAGTTGAGGAAGATGCAGGCTATTAAATAATTTATATAAATTGTTGACTTTTCTGGACAGGGTTTACCACCATATAACTTCTCAAAAAATATTTCTTGTGAAGAATTTAGTTACGCTTTATTTTGTTTTTTGTAATTCTGGGGGCATTGAACCCAGGCCTTTGTACGTGCTTGGCAACTGTTCCACCACTGAGCTACATCCCCAACCCCTGGTTTAGTTTTTGTCTTGACACAGGGTCTTGCTAAGTTGTGCAGGCTGCCCCTGGCCTTGAACCCACGATCCTCCTGCCTCAGTGTCCATCTCTAGGATTACAGGTATGCAGCACAGTGCCTGGCTGCCCTTTAAACTAAGGAAAACAATTACTTTAAAAACTTGCCATTAAAGTAATTATACAAGTTTTGTTTTTGAGGAGCAGACTAAACTTGTAGGACGAAAATCTCTCCTATTTAAAATCCATACCTTGTAAATATTTAATCTATATATTCATGAACAATCTGGGCATTTATACTTATTCTTCTTTCCTTATCATTCGTTCACAATTATTAGATAACTGGTTTTTAGAGTTCCACGTTATAATTGAAAGAAAAATTACTTGAGAGAAAAACTGTTTCAGAATGGTGTCTGTTACTGCTGTGTCGGCTAAAAATTTGTCCAGACTTCTAGATATGAACCGCTGTTTTGAGGAATTTTATTCAGGCAGTAAGAGTCCATCCTGGCTGAAATGTAATATATCCAGTTTAACACAGGTGCAGAATTCCAGCTAACACTGTGAATGCAACCCTCACTGCCCCCACCCCAGGACCCTGTACACCTGTTACTCTACACCTGGAGGCATCTGACAAATGGCTGACCATTTATATACTTAACTTTGGATGCTAAATTTCTGCTTTCCACTGCCCTTGTAAAGGTGGATTTGTATAGATACAGGCTTCAAATCTGAAGGAAGAGATTTGCATTTTTAGAAAGAAACCCACTCTGAAATTTGAATTTGAAGGTTTAAAATATAGAGGGTCTTTTCAGTGTTTTTCTGCAATATCATACAGTCACATCTATTTATAATAACTCCTTACAGAAGAAAATTTAAAATGAAATTTTCCATGATATTTTGTAGGAATGCTCTTATAACCAATGATCAAGCTGCTTTTTGAGGCTCTTGTACAGAGGACGCAGCCAATTACATTTTACTTGGTAGGCTGCTTAATAATGTTTTGTATGTTTTAAGATAATATTTATTTTAATAGGTTTTTAACATAATTCAAACCCCAGTAAAGAACTGACAAGCTCCATAGTTCATTGATTGGGAAAACTTTTGAAACAGAACCCAAGGACACGTTTTTATGCCAACTAATTTGTCTTGCCTTTGAAACTGACTATAACTCTTCATTTAATAGAACTTTTATAAAGCGAACAAAACAGAAAACTCCAGACTATATATTCTATAAATAATGGTACAAACATCCGTGTAAAACCACTATCTGAATCTACCCAGTGATATATAGCCATCTCCAGCCATGTTTTACCAAATTCTGCTACTGTAAAAAAAAAAATGGAAATGAAATGAAAAACTATAAGTTACAGAGCAACATAAGTAAAATAGCTAATCAATTTCTTAATAACATTTGAAATGGAAAAGTGACCAGCCGCTGTTTGCTGGAGTCTTAAATCACTGTTGCCTGCCCAGTCTTTGAGAAATTGACTTGTTAATATTCCTTTCTGTTCTTTCATGGGGAAGAACATACATAGAGAATTTGGCAGGCTTTTAAAACATGTCTCTTTCCCAATCTTAATTATCGTTGCTTCTGTATACACAGACTTGTCAATGAAGTACGTTTGCTTCTGGCTTTTTATCACAAGGGCAAAGGACTCAAATGCCGAGCGCAGATGTGTTCCCAGCCGTGTTGTCCATATTCTGTCACTTGACGGCGGCTCCGAACCAGAAGGGCTGTGGCACAAGGCAATAGGAATGAAAGCGAATCTGACTCAAGTGAGACATGAGGTTCTGCCATTTGGCGCTGGACGTGTGACTCCATTCCTGCCTTCCCTTCACTGCCCTGTCTTGACCACGGCTAGTCGTAGCTGACCCTCCGACCCGGGCGTGAGGGGAGGCCACCCCCAGCAGCCAGAACTTACAGTATTTACCTTTGCCTTCCCAGGGCTGAGAATATCTTGTGGTGTTCTGTGCTTTTTGTTTTTATTATTCCAAAATATTTTTTTAAAGAAGTGTTATTTTTCAACAGATCCCTAAATCAGTTCTTGCTGTGTGGTAAATTGAAACCTCTACTGTGTCCGTCATGCTGTGATGTGACGAATTCATACCCACTCCTTCCTGGTCCGAGTCTTCAGAGCTACACTGGTGGCTTGTTGCTGGGTTTTAACTTACATGTTTTTGGTTGATTTTTTTTCTAATCTGTGTGTCTTTAAATCTGATTAAACAGTACTTTAAAAGAGCCCGTGTGTGTGGTCGCTCATTGCAGAGACTTCAAATTCCACCTATAGGACGGAGCACTGGCCCTGTCTTGACAGTGTCTCTGTCACTCAATCTCCTGCGTTCAACTATGTTGACTCCTGTTTTTTTGAAAAAAATATTTTTTGGATGTTTAAGGCAGGGTCTCACTACGTAGCCCAGGTGACCTTTGAACTTGCAAACCTCCTGCCTCAGTCTGTGGAGTCCTGGGATGACGGGTGTTGAAGGAGTCTTCAACATGGGGATAACCGTAAGGAGCATTGACTCTGTAACTCCGTGAAGATGATTTTAAAAGTGCAGTGGTAGCTTAGCACTCGAGCTGGTCTGCGCTCGAACGTTTTGGTCCTCCACCTTTTTGTGTGTGTGTGTGTGTGTGTGTGTGTGTGTGTGTGTGTGTGTGTGTGTGTGTGTGGTACTGGGGGTTGATCCCAGGGCCTCACGCCTGCATTCTTTGCAAGTGCTGGACCACTGAGCTGCACCCCCAGCCCTTTTATTTTTTTCTCTACTTTCTGAGACAGGGTCTCGCTAAGTTACATAGACTTCCTCTGGTCTCGAACTTGCGATCCTCCTGACTCCGCCTCCCAAGCCACTGGGATTACAGGCGTGCGCCACCACGCCCAGCTCTCTACCAGTATTTTGAAGAGAATTCTGTCCTGGTGCTCAGCCACTGTGCTAAACCTCTCTGGGATGCCATGCTGACCCGTGGTGCTCTCTGGGCGAAACAAAGGGGGACAGCGGCAGTTTGTGTATTGACTTCAAGCATAAAGACCTGCCCTGGTGCTGTGGTCGCCATCTCGTCTTTTCCATCGGTTATGTGCGTACACCGTAAGTCAGCACGGCCCCCGAGACACTCCAGCGCCGAAAGGGAAGGGAAGAGGGGCGCAGAGCAGCCACTGCATTTAGCAAAGACCTTACTACTGAGTGTGAGTGGCGTAGGTGGGGAACTGATTGGCACTCGCCAGCCTTCCAGGGTGGATCGTGGCCGGGCGCCCAGGTACCACTGTGCTGACACATTATCCGCACTTTGGAAGGTCGTCAAATTAGCATATAGCATCTAAATTCTAGTCTAAAACGGCCTCGCCAAGTGAAGCAGGCACTGGCTTGCTCAGGTAAGGGGAAGAGTTGACCCCTGAGCCCGTAGCTGGCTCTTTGCCAGCATTCGTGTCTGGATCTGGTGGTGGTTTTGCGGAGCAGCACTGAGACCCTCAGGGGACGTGGAACTGTCATGATGGAGCTAGGTGAGCTTCAGCATGTGCCTGCACACGTCTTGGTTCTGCTGTGAACAGTTGTGGGGTGATGCCTTGTACTAACCTCCTGTTGTACAGAGTTGCTGGGTTGAACATACCAGCCTGGTCGGGGTGTTTTCTCTGGAAGACCTTAGAGCAGGCCAGAGTGAATGGCCCTGTTTCGAGGTTCAGAACCATGCTGCAACTGGGCGGAGGCCAAAAGCAGTTTATATACCGAGTTTCTACCCACGTGCTGGGTAGCGAGGGACTCAATCGCCTCCCCTGCCTTTGAGGAGCTGATTGATGATTACTGCGCAGCACCATTCGTGCTTTGTTAGAGGCCCCCACAAAATGCCTTTGCAGTGAAGAAGGAAAAAGAGGGAACTGGGGAAGAGTCTGGGGGAGTTTCATGGAGGCCCTGATCTGGCCTCTTGAGAAGTCTGAGCTGGGAAAGGGGCCAGGCAAGTTGAAGTAAAGAGAGAAGCTATGTGAAGAATTCTATCAAGTGTTAGCATACAAACAATAGGAGTAACAGGATTTAGGCAAATTTCATCTGTTGTCTTGCCAGCAGTGTGCCTACGTATTTAACTTTTTCCTCAGAAAAAGGAACAATTGGAAAATAGTTTAGCTAATTATAAAAAATCAAAACAAATCCCCAAACTACCAAGTTGTTCAAGAATGTAGTTTCAGCCGGCCGCGGTGGCGCACACCTGTAATCCCAGTGGCTGGGGAGGCAGGAGGATCGCAAGCTCGAGACCAGAGGTAGTCTGCGTAATTTAGCGAGACCCTGTCTCAAAAAGTAAAAAAAAAAAAAAGGGCTGGGGGTGCAGCTCAGTGATCCAGCACTTGCAAAGCATGAAAACGTGAGGCCTTGGGTTCAACCCCCAGTACCGCCAAAAAAAAAAAAAGTAGTTTCATGCAGAACAACGTGACACCCCTCAGTCTGAACAGATGTCACTGCCTTTTTCCCCATTGAGAAGTTACCACCACCAGCATGAGCCTCTTTGGGTAAGCTTTGCACCAGTGAGCTTGGCTATTAGATTTTAAAAACAACTGTGTGTATATCTTACAGCCTTTCTAGGTATTTGTAGCAAAATAGTTGATGTTGATTGACTCTTCCCTGTACTAGAGCCCAACGTCAGCTTAGATCTTCAAAGTCACTCGACACTGTTTCCCTTCACTGGTGAAATCTTCCTTCTTACTGCGTATCTTTTTGGCTTAAGTATGCCTTGCTTTGTGCTTGAGCCTTCTTTTTGGTCACATCCTCTAGAGTAACATGGTGTCTGTGGTACAGGCTGACCCCACCATCGGGGGCCCGTCGTGGTAAGTCAGCAGGACAGAGCTGGGCACACCAACCCAAGGGAAGGATGCCGTTGACTGGTTGCCGGCCCCTGTAGCGTGAACGTGAGGCCAGCCTTAACAAGGCTGCCCTATAATTTGAGAATCCAAGGCAGCTATTTATGGCCATTGCTGGGAAGGTCAGCTGCCCAGAACCCAGAGTCGTGGAGAGTTGAGTTCCTGTTTGTCATCGCACGCTCCTGTTATGGATGAGTCACCAGCCTCAAGAACGTTACGTTCACATTGTCTTGGTGTCAAGCCCTGGGTGGTGAGGAAGAAGTGAGCCTGATCAACGATAATGGAAACCCGTCCTGTGACCCTCAGGCTCTGTCCTTGTTGTTGTTGTTGTCAGGTGCCGTCGAGTCGGTATCCGGCTCATAGCGACCCTGACAGGGTTGTCAATGGCTGTTTCGGGATTGTCTTGGGAGTGGATTGCCAGGTCCTTCTCCCATTTTTGCGGTGCTGGGAATTGAACTCAGGACCTCAGAGACTGCAGCGCAGTGCTGTACCAACTTAGCTAAATCCCAGCCCAGGCTCTGTCCTAAAGCTGCTTAAATGATCACTCTGCATAGTGCCTCTGCTTCCTTATTCTCCCCAACACTGTCCTAAAGCAACCTTCGAGGGTCATTTCGAGCCTCTGTTGATGAACCTGCTGTTTTCCAGTGTCTCTTGTCACTCAATCTCCTGCGTTCAACTATGTTGACTCCTCTTTTTTTGAAAAACATATGTTTTGGTGGTTTAAGGCAGGGTCTCATTGTGTAGCCCAGGCAACCTTTGAACCTGCAATCCTCCTGCCTCAGCCTCTGGAGTCCTGGGATGACGGGTGTGCGCTGCCATGTCCAGCTTGAAATGCTTGGCCCCTGTGTGGCTCTCCTGCCTTCTCTCTGTGCCCCTCTGGGTGGTCCTTCTTTCAGACCCCCACCCCTTTTCCCAGTGCCCACACCTGCTCAGTTGCTGCTGCGCTGGCCCTCCGGCACACCCCTCCCAACCTCCCCTGCCCCCGCATCCTTTCTCCCTCACCTAGCATTTGTGCTAAATATTTCCTCCCAAAGCTCACAAGCACCGCAAACTCAGCACATCCAAAACCAAACCGTCATCTCATCCCATCAAAGCTTGCGATTCCGCTCATAGCCTCTGTCATTAAATATGCCTCTCTCCCTCATTACACGGTCAGAGCTGGACACACCATCCTCCACCTTGTCACCCCTGCGTGTCCTGCTGCTAAACGGACCATGTCTGCAATGCCCCCTCCCAATTTCTCACCCAGCTCATAGCAGTAGATTCCTGGCCCCACTTCCATTCCTCAGTTGTCTTCAGAATATTCTCTAAAGTACAGCTTGGACTCATTTTCCTAGAGTCACTAAACAGATTTGTAGTCTCTTCCTTTACAAATTAAACTGTCCTCCAAAACTGCTATGAGGAGTTCTTCAGATGTCAGGGCACGAAAGATCGAAGGTGATCTAATGTGTGCTTGCCCTTTGCCCAGCTTCTCTCTCCCACTTTCCCCCCTGGTGCCCACGTGCTCACCTCCTCTCACCTTGTCCTCGCCCACCAAGTGCCTGTGCTTCCCACCATCTGCTCCTTTTGCTGAGGTCCCCTGCATCCCACACTCTCCACACCTCTGCTGCTACCTAGCCTCTAAGGCGTCAGGAGGCAGCTTCCTCCTCACGATTAAAGAAATGTTCAAGCCGGGCGCGGTGGTGCACGCCTGTAATCCCAGGGGCTCCGGAGGCAGAGGCAAGTTCGAGATCAGAGGCAGTCTGCATAACTTAGAGAGACCCTGTCTCAAAAAAGTAAAAAAGTGGGCTGAGGGTGCAGCTCAGTGGTCCAGCACTTGCAGAGCATGCAAGCGCAAGGCCCTGGGTTCAACCCCCAGTACTACAAAAAAAAAAAAAAAAGTTCAGATCCCCTTGTGTGCCTTGTACTAACGTGGTATAATTATATATATATATATATATATATTTTTTTTTTTTCCTGAAAGTTGAAAAAGACATAACAAAGGAGGAGGTACCATAATGAGTATAGAACAACTTAGAATTTATGAGTTATTTAATATTTCCTTCAGATTAACAAGCTAATACACGTAGTTGTGGGACTTTCCAGAGCTTCCGTCGCTCGCCACTAGATGTGGTTGATGGACAGATAAGTCCCCAGAGTTTCTGTGTTTCGTGGTAGGAAGCCAAACAAAGAACGTTTAAGTCTTGGAGGCCATGCTTAGAGCATGAGGACCACTTGAACACTTAAACTTCATTTTTTTAATTGGAAATGTTTAATGTGCAACTTAATGGGTTTCATTCTGATATGTATTTCATTGTGACATTTCCCTATATGCATTTCATTGTACATTGCTCACATAACGTCCCCCTTACCCTCTCATGACCCTCCTCCCCCATGCCCACCCCCTCACCAATGGCCTCCTTTCTATGTGTTTATCTTTTTGTGGGGATATTTATCTATATACATAAATACTTAAATTTCTGAGTTGGGTATAAACATTCACTCAGAAAATTGACCATCATTGTATGTCTACTAACCTGTACACACTTTCTTTTTTCTTTTCTTTTCTCTTTTCTTTTCCCACCCTCCCTTCCTTCCTTCCTTTCTTTCCTTTTCTTTTTCTTTTTCCCTTTTTTTTTGGGGGGGGGGTAGGGTGGGGGACTGGGAATCAAACCCAGGGCCTCGTAAATGCTAGGCGAGCCCTTTGAGTTCTGTGCCACCGAGCCACACCTCCAGTCCTAACATGCACTTCTTGACACAAATAGATTCCATAGTCACACAAAGCAACAAAGTTCTGTGAGATCTGATGAATTTTAGAAAACCCTCAGTGTGGCAAAAATCACCAAGACTGAAAGTGTACTACAGGTAAGTATTTCCTAGCCAAGTTGTCAGGTTAGGAATTATTTTATCAGTTGTCACGTATACACTGATTGACTGTGCCCTCTCTGATTCTTTATATTAGTCTTGATATTGTTGTTAGGTGGCACTGAGTTGGGTCCAACTCATGACCGATAAAACACTGTGACATGCCCAGGACTGTGCCATGCCTGGCACTGTGTCAGTGCTTCTCTGCTGTTCATAGGATTTCTGATGGCAGATTCTTTGGGGATTGCTTCGGGAGTGGGTTGCCATGTCCTTCTCCCATTTTTGCAGTGCTGGGGATCAAAGCCAGGGCCTCAGAGCACGCAGAGCAGCACTGTACCAGCTGAGCTAAAGCCCAGTGTTGACGCAGGTAGTAAAACGCAGTCAAGTAAATAAGGCAAAACCCCACTCATCATCTTGTCACTGATAACCACTTCTTAATATGTTGATGCATTCTTTCTGGTGTCTTATTGATAAATAGCTAGAGGTATTCTACAAAAGAATTTGAAAACTTCATTTGGAGCTTAATATGTTTCAAGTCTATCTAGTTCACTTAAGTTACTTAAAGGGACAACAGCGAGAAGAAAAGAGGAAAACGATGCACTAAGTTAACATGCAGATTAGGTGAAACCACAGGTTCACTGAGTCCCACTCCAACCCATAGTAACAGAAAATAAGCTGTCCAGTTGCATTTGTAGGCTTCGAGGTAGGGAGAGGATTGGTAACCAATACGTCTCTTTCTTTACTGCCCAGTATTTTCCTGAATGTGATTTTCTTTGGAGGACTCTAAAGCCATCGCTGGGGCTGGGATTTAGCTCAGTTGGTAGAGCGCTGTGCTGCAGTCTCTGAGGTCCCGAGTTCGATTCCCAGCACTGCAAAAATGGGAGAGGGACCTGGCAATCCTGAAACACCCAGCCATTGAAAACCCTTTGAGGGTCACTATGAGTCGGATACCGACTCGATGGCACCTAACAACAACAACAACAACAAAGCCATCACCAGATAGAATTAATTAGAACTTGTATTAACTCAACCAGAATAACAGCAAAGTAGACAATGGAATAATTCAGGATGCAGCCAACGTGAGGAAACAGCTGGGTGGCAGTCATCTGACTTTCTGAGTCAGTTTACTCAGGGAGAAACTGACTGGCACTGGAGAGCGAGGGGACTTTACACCAGCAGTCACATGCTCCTGACATTTGGTTCTGCCAAGAACTTGGACCTGTAAACCACCGTATGCGTAGGTGCTTTTAGTTTATGATGTGGCGCTCTTTTCTGCAGCCATTGTGATTGTGTGGACTTTTCTTTTAATATTGACTCATGTTGTCGTTAGTTGCTGTCGAGTCAGGTAGCTCTATAAGGTCCATCCTCCACCCTGACTCCAATTCATGGCATGCCCTGTTCTTCAAAATCTTCCCCCTTTCTGCTGGCGTGAGAACCCAGGTATCTTATGTGGACATAGCTACTCCTAGGATTCTTCTCAAGTGACAGCTAGTTGATCTCTCACCACTGTCTTGTCCCTAGGCTGAGGGAGGTGTGCTCCTTCCTGCTCATTGTCACTTGCAGCCAGTTGTCCCCACTTTTTTTTTTTTTTTTTTTTTGTGGTACTGGGGGTTGAACCCAGGGCCTTGCGCTTGCATGCTTTGCAACTGCTGGACCACTGAGCTGCACCCCCAACCCATTTTTTTCTTTTTTTACTTTTTGAGACAGAGTCTCGCTAAGTTACGCAAACCACCTCTGGTCTCTTAACTTGTGATCCTCCTGCCTCTGCCTCCCAAGCCGCTGGGATTACAGGCGTGCGCCACCACACCCGGCCTGTCCCCACTTTTTAAAACAGCAGAGTGTAGAAGCTCGTGCCACCTGACATTGAGCTTCCCTCACCCTTGCTTTCACTGCCTACACTTGCCTGGCTCACTCCCTGCTATGAAATATTAGAATCTGGTTGTCACTCCCTCCCACACAACACATTACTGATGATTGCAGTACCCGTACTAAAGAAACTTTCAACTCTCTGACCTCTTAGTTCCTTGACCTGCCATCCTCCAATGATCGTGTCCCTTTTCCTACAATGGTCGCCAATACATAAGACCATGCTATTACCAGCAGTCTCCGTGCCGAGTGTTCCTGTCTGAACCACCTCCTACTTCCCCTCTCCCTCCTCCAGTCACACACCATCAATTCTTGATACCTGTTCCCTTGACCTTGACTCCAATTTCCACCCCGCTGAGGCTCCAGGATCTGTCCATTCTAATCACCCATGGCACAGAACCTCAACCCCTTTGTTGTTCTTTCTCTTTGTCAATTTCATCTGGCAAAGCTGAACGATCCCTTCTTAAATCCAATGGCTTCCTACACCACTGCTTTTCATAGGATTTTCAATGGTTATGTGGGGAGTGGTGCCTGCAGCCGTAGCCCTGTGGCATCTGATCCCGTCAGATCTCAGAAGCTAAGCAGGGTGGGGCCTGGTTAGTCCTTGGATGGGAGACCGCCTGGGAACCCCAGGTGCTGTAGGCTTGGGAGAAGGACCCGGCAACCCACTCCCAAAAATCAATCTGCCATTGAAAACCCTATGAATAGCAGACAAGCACTGATAATAATGTTTCCCTTGTTGTTCGTAGGGTTGCTATGACTGGGATACTGACTCCACGGCACCTAACAACAACATGTGGGGAGTGGGCTTCCGTGTCCTTCTCCCTAGTCTGTCTTAGTCTGGAAGCTCAGCCTAAACCTGTCCACCATGGGGGACCCTGTTGGTATCTGTAAAACCAGTGGCATAGCTTTCAGCATCACAGCAACATGCAGACCCTCACAGTATGGCAAACCAACAGAAAAGGGAACAGCAGAGAAACACAGTCAGATATAGTACCAGAAAACGAGCCTCCTGCATTGGAAGGCACACCTGCAGAGCAACCCATTGCCTCCTTTGTGGCCTAGAATGGCCTGCTCCGTCTGACCTTCTCTGATCTCATCTTCTACTTATCATTCACCTGCTCATGCTGCTCCGGCCCCTTGACCTCTTTGCTCTCCTTTGAACATAACAACGCATGGCCTCTTCTCTCACCTGCTGGCTGGACTCTGCTCCTGCCTGCCTTAGCCTTTATCTACGTTCTCCATCGTCATAGCGCGTGCCACCCCCAGCCAGCCCATGCATGGACACGTTGGTTTACTGTCTGTCTCCCTCCCTCGTTGGAATGTAAGCTCCATGATGAGCGATGATAGGTGTGGTCCTCGCTGCTGTGTCCTCATTGCCCAGACGTGTGCTGAGCATATAGTAAGCATCCAATCAGTGCCTATCAAAGAACGGTCTTACAGTGTCTCCGCCCCTCAGTCAAGAAGGATTGGGCACACAATGTTGTTGTTGTTAGGTGCCATTGAGGTATCCAACTCATAGCGACCCTCATAAGGTTTTCAAGGGCGACTGTTTCAGGATTGCCTTGGGAGTGGATTGCCAGGTCCTTCTCCCATTTTTGCGGTGCTGGGAATTGAACTTGGGACCTCAGAGACTGTAGGGCAGCGCTCTACCAACTGAGGTAAATCCCAGCCCTAGTGGGTCTTAATAGGTAAGAAAAGATTCACTACTTCATAAGACGCAACTCTTTAGGTTAAACATGGGTTGTACAGAAAGGCACAGGAAAAAATTATGAAGTAGACTCATTAGTAATGAAGGAAGTTGAATCTAATGCTTCTGAATGATGTGCTGACTGATCTTTTTTGAGACAGAGAATTAACATGTAGCCTAGGCTTCCCAGTGAACAAAAGAGCTCCTCCTTACTCAGCCTCCCAGGTGCTTGAATTATAGGCATGCAGCCCTGTGCCCGGCTCTAACCTAACAACAAGCAAACAACAACAACAACAACAACAACAGCAACAACACAGAGTATCTTTAGCAAGGAAAAATTGTTCAATCACTTAAAATATGATAAAATTTGGTATGATAAAATATGATAAAAATGATAACATTTTAGATGACGATCAGGACAGTTGAAATTTCAAAGCATATCCTAAAGTAGCAGATCTGAACTATATATTTTTATGGCATAATAAAATTAAACGTTAACACGGTGTTACCAGAGAAACTGGGAAGAACCTGGAGGAGCCTGGAGAAACCTCGGTTGTTCAGGTGTAGTAACCTATGTCAAGACGCTCACCCAGGCAAGGAAAAAGACAGAGAGACCCGCAGTGGGGTCAAACAAGCTTTTAACAGAATTGAGAAGACACGTCTTGGAGACCAGGCAGGCCCACTGAGAGTGGGCCCCAAGGCTTTGTTTCTCCTGGTTTTACTGAAGTGAGAGTAAGACAGAGGTCTGCCCAGCATGACGTAAATCCTCGGTGCAAAACTCAAGCTCAGCTTTTAGGAGAAAATAATTAACTTTATTATTATTGGTTTTAACTTTGTTGGTATGGGGCTGAGCTATTTTGTGTGGCCTAGAAAATAGTGGGGCCACCCCTTTGGGCTATAGTTGTGTTGTTGTTGGGGCTGGGATTTAGCTCAGTCAGTAGAACGCTGCGCTGCAGTCTCTGAGGTCCCGAGTTCAATTCCCAGCACTGAAAAAATGGGAGAAGGGCCTGGCAATCCACTCCCAAGGCAATCCCGAAATAGTCAGCTATTGAAAACCCTATGAGGGTCGCTATGAGTTGGATACCGACTCGATGGCACCTAACAACAACAACAACAACAAGAAAATAGCGGGGCCACCCCTTTGGGCTACAGAGGAGGAGGTTATTACTTGGTTTTACTTTGTAATCAGGTAGAAGCTGTTCTGTGTGACTTTGGGCTCAGGATACACTTGAGAGAGGAGAAACAGTCACTGACAGCATTCAATTGTCATCAGTTAACTTTTCAGCTTTGGGTCAGTAAGGAACTTTTTTTTTTTTTTTTTTTTTTTTTTCTATCAGTTTACCTTTTAGCTTTGGGTCAATTAAAAAAATTTCCCATACTGGTTGGTTGTAAGCATTCTGTGGATTTTATCACTTACAGGAAGGCCAGTGCTGGTTTATATTTAATCTAGCAATGGAAGACAAGGACTTGAAAGTAAGTCACGGGCAACTTGGGGTTTGTATATTAAAACTCCTGTAATCTGCCTCCTTCTCTAATTTTCCTAACCCCCCACCTACACTAACAAGGGTTACACAAATCAGTCAGTGGATTTAATGCAATACTAACTGTGTCTTTGTACTTCAGCTCTTCTCTTATGGGAATCTGTACTGGTGAGTGCATGTTGGCTTTGGAGACTAACAGAGGCTCAAGATGCCACCTTAGGTGGGTGAGATGCTAAGACCCCCGAAATTGGCAGCGATCCCAGTTTTCAAGAAGAGGAAGAAGGAACTGAACCTTTGGCTCATTTCATGGTGGCCTACCAAACTGTTCTGATGTAAAGCTTTACAGTGGTGGGGTTGGATGTCAATCTCTAGTGGTTCCCCCCTCCTGGTCCCCATTTCCCTGATCCTTGCCCAACCTCCCCCTTTCTCTGAGCACATTCCTTACTCCTTCCCCCCCCCCCCCAATCCCCAGTGGCCACTCACTCTTCTGCGCTGCCACATCCTTGGTGCTCGGCCCACCTCGTTCTGGTACCACTCCCCACTAGCATGTCACTCGCCTCCCTCACTGGATTGTACTTGCGAGAAGTGGGACTCTGAGCCTTCAGTGGGGGTCTGCGAGTCAACATCGGGTGGTGGAAGAGGCTGTCTTAGACTCTGAAATAGCAGTGTGTTAGCACCGTGCAGTGTGTTAGCACCGTGCAGTGTGTTAGCACCGTGCAGTGTGTTAGCACCGTGCAGTGTGTTAGCACCGTGCAGTGTGTTAGCACCTTGCAGTGCGTTAGCACCGTGAGCGAGTGTCTGCCCTGTCCGTTAAGCTTGGGATGGACCCACACCCACGTCTTTCCCATCTGAACTCAGTTCTGTAACTCCTTCTCCTTCCTCCACCAGCACGGGGTTTTACATCTTTCCCTCCTCTGCCGCATCTCATGTCTGTGCTCCTCTCTGTCCCCATCCTGTGTTCCTTGTGTTTCTGGTGCTATACCAAGAGTTGAGGAAACTTCCTACTTCCTGTTTTTTATGTGCAAGGAATATGCTGATTATATGGGTCAGAGAGGAGCCTGGCAATGATACCAAGAGAAGTGACCTCAACAACCATTCCTCACCAAGGCAAAGAATCACATTGCAGGAGCATCCCATTACCCCTTTCTTTTTCCACAATGAGTGTTTAGAGCAGTGAGTTCAACAAATGGAGTTTACCTTTCAGATCTCTGATTAAGAAGTTAGAGAACTCCAAAGTGACAAGATCAGAGGAGCTAGCTCTTCAAATTTTTATGTGTTTTTCCAAATTCTTTATAACAAATGCATATTTCTTTTCTAATCAGAGAAGAATAAATTTTAAAGGAATTGTTGTTGTTGTTGTTGTTAGGTGCCATGGAGTTGCTATCCGACTCATAGAGACCCTGCGTACAACAGGCGAAACACTATTGTCAGTGCTTCTCTTCTGTTCATAGGGTTTTCAATGGTGGATTGATTTTTGGGAGTGGGTTGGGGGGTCCCTCTCCCAAGCCTGCAGCCTGCAGCCTGTAGCACATGGTGTTCCAGGTGGTCTCCCATCCAAGTACTAACCAGGGCTGACCCTGCTTAGCTTCCGAGATCTGATGGGATTGGATGCCACAGGGCTGCAGGCTTTAAAGGAATACAATGTTTAAAACATCTTGCGATTTCTATGAAAACTGCGGTGTGCAGTGAGATTGAAACCACGTTAAAAAGATCGGGCTGCTGAAGTCATCACCCCAACATGCTGATGCTGTGGAAAAAGATGAAAGGGCGATTAAATTACAGTGTTGGTGGGGAGAACAGGGAGGGATGGAAAGATAGCTCCTGTTTTTCCTTCTACCTAAAACCCCATGACAAGCGGAGAAGCCAGACTCTCAACGTGCTCTGAGTCATTCTGCGGGAGCAAAACCCTTAGGGTGCATTTGCCAGAAAGATTTAGGCAAGCTGCATAATCCGGGAAAAGACGAAAGCACATGGAGAGAGGCCTGAAGAGAGGCCATTTCAGTTGTGGTTTGCAGTAGTTCCATGGTGCAAGATTCGCGTGTTAGGGTCCACGAGAATGAAAAGAACCAGCAGCATTTGTTATGAGTCAGAAAACACAGAATTCATGACCAAGGTGGGCTGGTTGACAAATGGATTGCCTGCCTCCATGCCTCTCCTCCCCTAGCCCACCCTGCATCCGGGCATCTGACACTCCTGACATCTACCATTAAAATATACACAAAAGTGAAGCCTGTTTCTGACCCCTTCTTTCCCAGGCTGGTATTCGGACTTTTTATGAATATCCTTAAGGAAGACCATGCCTGCAGCCATAGCCCTGTGGCATCCGATCCTGTCAGATCTCGGAAGCTAAGCAGGGTCGGGCCTGGTTATTATTTGGATGGGAGACCGCCTGGGAACACCAGGTGCTGTAGGCTTGGGAGACGGACCTGGCAACCCACTCCCAAAAATCAATCTGCCATTGAAAACCCTATGAACAGCAGAGAAGCACTGACAATAGTGTTTCGTGTGTTGTATGTAGGGTTGCTATGAGTCGGATACCGACTCTACAGCACCCAACAACAACAAGGAAAACCAACTTGCCCAGCGAGTATCCCTAGGCATTTGTCCTTGGGTGTGGGGGAGAAGCAGCAGGGCCAGGTACCAGGGGTGTGTGTCTGGGACCCAGATGGCCTCAGCCAAGTTCCTCACTGAGAACGCTGGGTGTGGTTCCAAAGGGCCTGCACTGCCCAAGCTGGAGAACCCACTTCGGGGGGCCTCCGTCCTGGCATACTGTGGGGGGTCCCCAATGGCAGGGGTTTGGGTTGAGCTGGCTTCACCGCCACCCAGCGTGGCTCACTTCCGGGAGGCAGGGGTCGCTGCAGCGTGAGTCTGGACCTGTCGCAGCGTCTCCCGGTTCGTGGAGGGCTTTCCTCAGCCAATGAGCTGGGATTTAGCTCAGTTGTTAGAGCATTGCTCTGCAGTCTCTGAGGTCCTGAGTTCAGTTCCCAGCACCTCAAAAATGGGAGAAGGACGTGGCAATCCATTCCCAAGGCAATCCTGAAACAGCCATTGAAAACCCTATGAGGGTCGCTATGAGTCGGACACGACTCGATGGCACCTAACAACAATATTTCTCAGCCAAGCGCTCTGGCTGTACTTAGAATTACCAGGAAAAGGGGCTGGGAGGCTTGGGCAAGAGGTGGGTTGGAAAGGTGGGGTGGGATTGTCAGTGCAGCCCTTCTCACAGATGGACTTCTTTAGGGCTGACCCTGAAGTTCCACAAGAACCCGGAATCTCTGAGTCATCCTTACAACCACCTGAGATTTTCCAGTGACTTTCAGCCCACCCTTTTGCTGACAAACCCAGCACAAGAACCTGTCAGATGCCTTGCTGACAGTGCACATAGTTCTGTTATGTTTGGGGCACAGCTTCCCCTTTGGGGCTGCCGAGCCCTGTGAGCCCAGAAATTCCAGTTCCCCTGCTGTCACATTCAGTGGTTAAAGCACACCCGTTGTCTCTTGTGAGTCCTCAAAAAATTGTTTGACATTGAAAGGGGTGTATTTGAAATGACCGACTCGGAAAAAATCTCAGAATTAGCTGTTGTTGTAGTTGTTAGGTGCCATTGAGTCAGGTAAAACTCATAGCGACCCTATGTACAACAGAAGGAAACACTACCTGACACTGTGCCAGGCACATCATCTTTTTTATGTTTAACTCCATTGTTGCAGCCACTGTGTCAAACCATCTAGTTGAGGGGTTTCCTTTTTTTCATTGACCCATCACTCTCCCAAACATGATGTCCTCCTCCAGGGATTGGTCCCTCCTGACAACATGTCCAAAATACGTAAGACAGTCTAACAATCCTTGCTTCCAAGGAGAACTCTGCTTGTACTTCTTCTAGAATAGTTCTGTTGGTTTTTTGGCAGTAGATGGTATATTTTACTATTTGTCTGCATCACCATAATTCAAAAGCATCAATTCTTCTTCTGTCTCCCTTATTCACTGTCCAGATTTCACAAGCATACTATGCAATTGAAAATACCATGGCATGAGTCAGGTGCACCTTCATCTTCAATGTGACATCTTTATTTTTCAACATTTAAAAGCGGTCTTTTGCAACAACTTTCCCCAGTGCAATGGGTCTTTTGACTTCTTGACTGCTGCTTCTGTGGGTGTTCATTATAGAACCAGGTAAAGAAAAATCTTGGACAACCTCAGTCTTTTCTCAATTTATTATGAAGTTGCTTACTGACCCAGTTGTAAGGACTTCTGTTTTGTTGAGGTTGAGGTGCAATCCATACTGGAGGCTGTGTTCTTTGATCTTCATCAGTAAATGTTTCAAATCCTCTTCACTTTCAGCAAGCAGAGTTGTGTCATCTGCATAATGCAGGTTGTTAATGAGTCTTCCTCCAATCCTCATGCTACGTTCTTCTTCATAAAATCCAGTTTCTCGGATTATTTGCTCAGCATAGAGATTGAAGAGGTATGGTGAAATTATACAGCCCTGTCACCTTTCCTGACTTTAAACCAAGCAGTGTTTTCCTGTTCTGTTTGAATGACTGCCTCCTGGTCCATGTACAGATTCTCCATGAGTACAATTAAGTGCTGTGGTATTTCCATTCTTCACAGTATTATCCACAATTTGTTACGATCCACATAGTCAAATGCCTTTGCATAGTCAGTAATACATAGATAGACATCTTTCTGGTATTCTCTACTTTCAGCCAATATCCATCTGACATCAGTAATGATGTCCCAGGTTCCACATTCTCTTCTGAATCCAGCTTGATTTTCTGGCAGTTCCCTGTCTATATACTGCTGCAGTTGCTTTTGAATGATCTTTAGCAAAATTTTACTTGTGTGTGATATTGATATTGCTTGATAATTTCTGCATTCAGTTGGATCCCCTTTCTGGGGAACAGGTACAAATATAGATCTGTTCCAGTTAGTTGGCCAGGTAGCTGTTTTCCAAATCTCTTGGCATAAACAAGTGAGCACCTCCGGTGCTGCATCTGTTTGTTGAAACATCTCAGGTAGAATTTCACCAATTCCTGGAGCCTTGTGTTTCATCAATGACTTCAATGCAGCTTCCACCTTGTCCTTCAGTACCATTCATTCCTCATCACATGCTACCTCTTGAAATTCACCTTTTTGTTGTAATGATTCTATATTCCTTCCATCTTCTTTTGATGTTTCCTGTGTTGTTTAATATTTTCCCTCTAGAATCCTCCACTATTGCCACTTGAGGCTTGAATTTTTTTCTTCAATTCTTTAAAGTTGAGAAAAACAGCATGTTTTTCCCTTTTGGTTTTCTATGTCCAGCTCTTTGTACATGTCTTTATAATACTTGATTTGTTTTCTTGAGCTTCCTTTTGAAATCTTTGGTTTAGCTCTTTAACTTCCTCATGTCTTCCTTTTACCTTAGCTACTTGATGTTTGAGGACAAGTTTTAGAGTCTGTTTTGATGTGAAATTTTTTTTCCTGCCCTTTTAATAACCTTCTGCTTTCCTCATGAATGATGTCTTTGATGTCATGCTGCAACTCATTTGTTCTTCAATCATTAGTGTCTAACACATCAAATCTGTTCTTCAGGTAATCGCTGAACTCAGGTGGGATATATTCAAGGTCATACTTGGACTTTCATACACTTCTAATTTTCTTCAGTTTCAGTTTGAACCTGTATATGAATAGTTGATGGTCTGATCCACAATCAGCACCTAGTCTTGTTCTGACTTTTGATATTGAGCTTTTCCATCGTCCCTTTCCACAAATACAGTCAATTTGATTCCTGTATGTTCCATCTGGTGAAATCCATGTTTATAGTCACTGGTTTGTGTTGGTGAAAAAATGCATTTGTAATGAAGAAGTCATTGGTCTGATAAAATTCTATCATAGGACATCCAGCATCATTTTTGTCACCGAGGCTATGTTGTCCAACTACTGAGCCTGCTTTTTTGTTTCCAATTTTTGAATTCCATCACCAGTATTAATCAGCACATCTCGATTTCATGTTTGATCCATTTCAGAGTGCAGAAGCTGGTAAAATTTTTTCTCCTTCATCTGTGGCCTTAATGGTGGGTGCATCCATTTGAATAACAATTATATTAAGGGGCTTTCTTTGTAGGCATATGGATATTATTCTATCACTGACAGCATTGTACTTCAGGACAGATCTTGAGATGTCTTTTTTGATGATGAATGCAATTGTATTTCTCTTTATCATTGCTGGCAGAGTAGACCATATGATTATCCGAATCAAAATGGCCAATACCAGTCCATTTTAGCTCACTGATGCCCAGAATGGTGATGTTTATGTGCTGCATTTCCTTTTTGACGATTCCTAACTTTCCTAGATTCATACTATGTACATTCAGTGTTCCGACCACTAATGGGTATTTACATTGTTCCTTCCCACTTTGAGTCGTGTCACATGATTAAAAGGTGGTCCCTTGGGCTCTACTCCATTCTCCTCCTTCAGGTCACCTCTCCTTTGAGGAGTTAACTCTTTCCCAGTCATCTCTTGAGTGACTTCCAACCTAGGGATTCACTTTCTGGCACTAATCTGTCTGCTATTCATAGGGTTTTCAATGTCTAATTGTTTCCTGAGCAGGCTGCCGAGTCCCTCTCCCTAGTCTGTCTTAGTCTGGAAGCTCAGCTGAAAGCTGTCTGCCATGGGTGGCCCTGCTGGTATTTGAGTTACCCGTGGCATAGGTTCAGCATCATAGCAACATGCAGGCCCCCACAGTTCAACAAACTGATAGAGAAGTGGGGGATTAGATGAGCTAGGGAGCTATTTTGAAATCCCCATTCCTAGGCCTTACCTCTAAGTAGTGTCAAGTCTTGGTTTCTCCAAAGACCCAGATATCATGATGCGCATCCACAAGTGAGTTAACTCAGCAACTAAGAAAAGCTAGGAAGGGGTGCGTCTCCATCAGAAGCCAGTGTGATCCTCTTGAAAGAATGACAGACACCCCAACTGCGTATAAGGATGTCCTATCAGCTGTGGCTTCCTTCAGGGTGGCTCACTGAGGCCAGATACTGTTCCAAACCAGCTGAAGGGGGTGTTGTGGTGCTAGGAGATATAAAAGTGGGAGGAGAAACAGGCAAACAGGGTAAGTCCCATACCGAACCCAGACTTTTGGAGAACTATCTGCCATTGAAAACCCTATGAATAACAGAAAAGCACTGACAATACTGCCGGGCGTGGCATAGGGTGGGGAGGGTTTCCTTCTGTTGTACATATGGTTACTGTGTGTCAGACCCAACTCCACGGCACCTAACAACAACAACAACATAGTGTTCTGGGTCCTACTGAGTAAGAAGGTGAGCACAGAAGGTGGACTGGCTCACTGCTCGAGGTGGACCTGGAAGATTCACAAAAGAGCAGACCTTGGAAGCTATGTCTTAGAAGCAGAATTCATACTCTTAGAATCTGGTGGACCCAGGCAGGGAAGAATGTTGGTTGGGGAGCAATGGTTTGGAAAAGAATAGGAAACACTGGCCAGCCTTAGGCTCAGGTGGCAGGGTGCCAGGGAAAGGGCAGACTGAGCACTGGCCAGCGCTGCAGGGGCCAGCCCACCAAGAGCCTTGCATAATAAGAACTACGGGAGAATGAATTTCGTGGGGGTGGAAAGCTACTGAAGAGTTTAAGGGAAGAAGTGTGTGACCTAGCAAGCTGGTGGAGAAATCCTCACTGAGCTACGTGGGGGCAGGGAGAGGAGCTGGGGATTGAGGTAGTCCTGCCACCAGCTCAAACGCCTTTAAATAAATAGATCATGGGGGGTGACATGGCTACAGTCAGGTGATGGGCCGATCAGACAGCATGGTGGGGGGAAGGGTCAGGGGGGCCTCTAAAATGACTTTCAATTTCATCTTAGGGGACGGGGAGAGAGCCAGGTCCTCTGAGAGCATCTATAAGAGGATCAATCATATTGTTTGGGAGAGGTGATGAATTCAACTTTGGGCACAACTCCAGAACTGTGAACCAATTTAAGGGAGGTAGAATCTGAGAAGCAGCTGCCAGAAGAATGGAAGGAAAAGTAGAATTAGAGTCAGAAAACCCAGGGAAGTGGACATTTTCAAGAGGGAGTGGAAATGATGTCCAGTGGAGATGGTTGGAAAAACTGGCCCATGGCACTTGGCAACCTGGCCAGAGGCATCCTCATCAGAGATGGGGAGAAGGTGAGATCGCTGGCGACTGAGAGCCAGAGGGAAGAACAGGGGTGGAGCGTGGGCATTGGACTGGGGAGGACAGGAGGAAAACAGGGGAGGTCTGGGGACTCGGTGCTCTCTCTGGCCAACCAGGTGCGTAAGCCACAGACGCTGCAAGAAGGCAGAGGTCTAGCATCTGGACTCTAGGAGAAGAAATGGAGCGGCCCTTTCTTTGCAAGCCATGTACAATGTCTTCTGACGTTACAGTCGTGGTTTATTTCTCTGAATAAGCTTGATTATAGTAGTAGACAGGGATTATAAATTAGCTATGATTGACATTGACAGGGAAAAATACTGCCTAGGGCACTTGTCAAAAATGCACACATCTGGAGGGCAGAGACCGGGAGGAGGGCGGCAGGGCCAGCTCGGTCCCCTGCAGCTCGTCTAGCTGGTCCACCCTCTTCGGCTTCTTCAGGCCCAGCAGCTCCTCCAGCTCCGCCCACGCCGGGCCTGCCCCGCCTCCTAGGGGGCGTGACCGTCCCACAGCCCGGCCCACTCGGACACGTGATCTGTCAGTTCGCAGGGGGACGGAAAATGGCCGCCAGGTGTGGTGCGGGAGAAATGCTGAGCGCCGCGGTCTCTTCGTGTCGCTTCCCCTGACACCGTCTGCGCTCCAAAGGGCCGGCTCTGCCGAGCAAGGGGCGCCGTCCTAGGCCGGGCTGTGAGACGGTCAGTGTGGAGGAGGCGGCGGGACTTCGCGGGTCGCGGGGAGGCGGGAGGGGCGAGGTCAGGTGGCTGAGGACCTGGGGCGGGCCGGTTGGAGGCGAGGGTGAGGGGCGGGGCGAGGGGAGA
>VMDO01008243.1:0-15973 GCA_007922755.1 Pedetes capensis | reverse complement strand
TTTCTTCTCCTGGGCTCCCGGGGGCGAGGTGCTCGGTTGTTTTCTCCCCTGCCTTCGCGCTGGCCTCCATTGCTCCATTGTCCTGGGCAGGCTTTGAAACGCCTTGCAAAACACCAGCAAACCCTGATGACCGCGCGCCCGTAATTTCTGTGTCAGCCAGCAACCTTGGAATTTTTGTTTATTTCAAGTTGTTTTGACATTCAGAAAGGTTTAAGCCAATGAAGAATATTTTCTTATTAATAACTATTTTCGGAGCCCTCTCTGCCCCCTAGAGGGGCTTGTTAAAAATGCAGCTTTCTTAGCCTCTCAAAGCTTCCCATCTATTTGGCCTGGGGTGTGGCCCAGGAACACCCCTTGGGGTGATTCTAGGATGTTAACCCATGTCCACATTTTAATGGCACCAGGGAGCAGACACCTACATTTCTAAAAGGACA
The DNA here is from genome assembly GCA_007922755.1 of Pedetes capensis. Lineage (NCBI taxonomy): Eukaryota > Metazoa > Chordata > Mammalia > Rodentia > Pedetidae > Pedetes > Pedetes capensis. The sequence continues at coordinate 15,539 of VMDO01008243.1, read as the reverse complement.
TCCGCCTTTTTTTTTTTTTAAATAAAAGCATGGTAGGGGGTCTAGTGCAGAGCCAAGGTTGAAAATACAATGGCTGACTGTGCCTTTTGTTCTCTGCCTTTACCAGTATAGACTGCTTTATCAGAATCATTTTGGGGTGTTTGTTAAAATATCAGATTCTGGATCCCACCACAAATCTACCGAGTGAATTTTCTGGAGTACTATGTAGCATGGAATATTTGACAGGCTTCACAAATCATTTTGATGCACACCAGTTTGATTGAGAATTCTTTTCTACACTGTGTGTGTAAATTTCCAAATTTCTGACTGGAATCGGATGGTTTCTAGATTTTCATTTCTCCAACGCAGCATTTCGGGGGCATTTCACCTTTAGCCTGGCCAAAGCATACCACAGACCCGTCCATCCAGCCTGGGTGATGGGCAAGAGCATAACCATGCTGGCATCCCTCTTTCTGGCTTCCCCTTTTTTTGTTTATGGCAACACCTTCAGTCTCATGCACATGACATTTAGTCATCTTTGACCTCTTTTTTCCTTCAGGCGTTCACGTGGTTTCTTTATTTGTTATTTTTTCATTCAGAATATCTTGTCTGGGAATTTTGGTGGGTCGAAAGCTCCTATGTTGGAGATTTTACGTTGTTGAATTTAGTATGTTCCATTTCTTTTTCATTCCTCCTGCCTAGTCCCTCTCCTGTAGGCTCTCTGTTTTGGTAGAGCCCTGACTGGTGCTTAGTGTTTTGGTTTCTTGTGTTTTTCCAGGCTGGGTTGCATACGTTGCTAGGAGATTAATTTTTCGAGGGTAGTATATGAGTGTGCCACCCCGCTCTGTTTTTGCTCAAGACCTGTCAGTTTCTTCACTGTATGATGGTGTCACCAGACACAGGTTTCATGGAAGACAGTTTTTCCAGGTGGGGTGGGGGTGGATTTGGGATGATTCAAGGGATGGAGAGTGGCTGTAAAAGACAAGTGAAGGTCTTTGCTCCCCTGCCTTCTGCTGTGGGGCCCTGTGAGGAACAGAACCCTGAGGGGAAAGGACACCTGCAGGACTGAAGGAGAAGCCAGGATCTCAGGGGGTCCATGCTCTGCATCTCTCCCTGGGGCACATTTGTTTTCTTCCTTCTTGTTGTCGGTTGTTAGGTGCCCTCGAGTCATATCTGACTCATAGCCATCCTCATAGGGTTTTCAATGGCAGATTGTTTCGGGATTGCCTTGGGAGTGGGTTGCCAGGTCCTTCTCCTATTTTTGACCTCAGAGACTGCAGAGCTCTACCAGCTGAGCTAAATCCCAGCCCCTTTCTTCCTTAGGAGGAGTCTTTTTCTCTGTTCCTCTCTCTGCTAACTGCCGTCTCAAAACTCTTATTCACATATGGCCCATAATGATTGGCACAGTCACGGGTTTTTAATACCCATTGTAGGTTGGCCCAGCTTATCTTTTAGAGCATCATGTGTGTACCCCTGGTTATGGCCGATGGTAGACAACGTGGCTATTGAGGAGAGCAGGGGCTGTCTGTGAGTGAAGGCCTTCAGGAGAGGCATCCTTTGTATGCGTACGCAGTTACTCAATTTGACAATTCTCTGTTTGGTTTCTGCTTGTCCTAGACCTGTAATAGGCTCTGGGGATATCACGAAGGAGAGGTAACCTTTGTCCTTGAGGAAATGACAGGTCCACAACTTTCCCACAGCCCTCACTTTATACTTAAACATTCCACTCATTATTCATCATTTCCTGGGCATATGCTACGTAGTCACTCAGTCAACACCCTTGGGTCTGTTTCCAGCCTCTTTCTTTAGCATGGTATTCCCTTTTTTCATTTCTTACCCAGCGAACTTCTGCTTGTTTTTCAGCAATCTACAAAATGATAACTCCTGTTGTTCCAAGTGGGGTAGTGACTTCTGTTCAGAACTCCCATAGTACTTTGGGTTTCTCTAGCACTACTCTGCCTTAAATTATAGCTTGGATTTATCTGTAAATGCTGTAACATTGGCCTTTTGCATCATGCTAGGCAGATTTCTTATATTTGCAAACCTGTTTTGTCATCTATAAAATGAAAAATAATATTTGCTCTGCAAGGTTATTGGAAACTCATAAGAGCATAGATATAAAAGCATCTCATAAACTAAAGGGCCATGCAGATGCTACTTTCATGAAGGTCTCTCATGTCCCTGATGAACTGTAAGCTTGTTGGTGGCATGATAGGAATCCACTGCAGTCTAGCATAGGTCCTGCGCATAATGGTTCTCAATACATAGTTGCAATAGAGATGAGACCTTGTCCTTCTATGTTCCAGACAACTTGAGTGGCATAAGGGAAATGGGAAGATTGGTGATGGTGGGCAAGAAGGAACAAGAGATCTTCACCTGGCCTGGGATAGGGAGGAGGCTGTCAGGGAAGCCTCATTGGGGAACTGACTTGTAAATTTAAACTTCAGGGTTAGAGGTGGTGGTTGTTAGGTGCCACTGAGTGGGTATCCGACTCATAGCAATCCTATGTATAAAAGAAGGAACACTATTGTGCTTCTTTGCTATTCATAGGGTTTTCAATGGTGGGTTGATTTTTGGGAGTGGGTTTCTGGGTCCTTCTCCTAAACCTACAGCACCTGGTATTCCCAGGTGGTCCCAATCCAAGTACTAACCAGGCCCCTGCTTAGCTTCTGAGACCTGACGCTACAGTGGTATGGCTGCAGGCAAGGTTAGAGGTGCGCTGGGTAAAAGTGAGTGGGGTGGAGTAGAGGGGGAGGAGATCCTAGTGCCAGTGAAGGTAAAGGGGAGAATGACTTGAAGAGTTACTGGGAATGGTAAGAAAGGAAGGGGGAGGCCTGGCGTGGTGGCCCACACCTGTAATCCCAGCGGCTGGGGATGCGGAGGCAGGAGGATCACAGGTTCGAGACCAGAGGCAGTCTGTGTTACTTAGCGAGGCCTTGTCTCAAACAGTAAAAAAAATTGGGCTGAAGGTGCAGCTCAGTGGTCCAGCACTTGAAAAGCATGCAAGTGTGAGGCCCTGGGTTCAACCACCAGAACCAAAAAAAAAAAAAAAAAAACCCCACTGAAGAGAGAGGAAGGTGGGATGTGTGGTGTAGGGGATTTGTTTTAAGATAGGTGAGCATGGAGCCTCTTTAGAGGATTCATGTAAGAGCGAACTCGGGGCTCATCACAAGTGAAGCCTCTGAAGGAGGGATTAGGAGGTTTGGCCTACAAGAGCATAATCTGATTTGCTGGCTAGGTTCTAGAGCAAACCTGTCTGTTTGGTGGGAGTACTTTATAACTAACAGTTGTGGCAAACTCTTTTCTCATGTTGAAAATGAATATGACATAACATTTTTAATTCAGCAAACATAACAGTTCTTAGACACGTGCAAGGGCCTATTTAAGGTGCTTTTGAACTCGTGAAGGTAAGATTTGTGAAATTTCTACCATTACGAAACTTGAAAAATACAGAAAGGACAGATGAATGCAGAGATTACCAGAATTCACAGTGGTCAGCAAAGCCCACTATAGTATTTTCACCCACCCCCGAATACAGAAGGTAGAGAATTGTGTAATGAATCCTTGTGTACCCATGCTCAGTTTTAACAGTTATCAATATTTTGCCAATTTTACTTCAGGTATTTTTCTTTTCTCCTGATAACCTTCCCTCTGCCCTCAGTACTTCAAAGAGATCTGAGCCTCCACAGGGCAGGAGTAATGTATTATTCAACTTGGCAGTCATAGCCCATAGCACAGTGCCCTGCAAATTATAGGTTGCCAGCGAACTGTTGCTGGATTGAGCTGTTGTCAAATTATAACTGTGTGGGATTGTACGCATTTTCCTGTAACTATGACAGAAATAGAGTGCCTTTCTTTAAGATACTAGTTCAGAGGACAGCTTTTGGGTAGTTAAGGCAAACCAGCTTCAACTTCTACATTCTTAAGAACTGTTTTATTAATATTTTCTGCTTAATCTTGGTCTAAAGCAAGAATAAGAATGATCACTGGGCACGGTGGTGTACGCCTGTAATCCCAGCAATTTGGGAGGATTGTAAATTGGAGACCAGAGGCAGTCTGCTCAATTTAGCGAGACCCTGTCTCAAAAAGTAAGAAAATGGGCTGGGAGTGCAGCTCAGTGGTACAGCGCTTACAGAGTGTGCAAACGTGAGGCCCTGGGTTCAACCCCCAGTACCACACACACACACACACAAAAGATAATAAGAATGATAAACTTTTAATGTTTTACGTGTCCAAAGATGATGCATATACAATTCACCTAACAAACTAGAGGAGAGAGGCAACAAAATTTGTTTTTTTGTTTTTGTTTGTTTCCCATACTGGGTGTTGGACCCAGGGCCTCATGCTTGCATTCTCTGCAAGTGCTGGACCACTGAGCTGCACTGCCAGCCCATTTTTTTACTTTTTGAGACAGGGTCTCGCTAAATTACGCAGACTACCTCTGGTCTCAAACTTGCGATCCTCCTGCCTCCGCCTCCTGAGCCACTGGGATTATAGGCGTGCACCACCGCGCCCAGCTAGTTTAAGTTTTGAGGCAGCTCTGTATTGGGTGCAAAGTGTAGATGGAGGTGTGTTCATTATTTGCATTTAGATGTCCCGTTGAGTACAATATGGTTTCTACTCTTTTGGAATGTACATTCTAGTTACGTAGTTATAGTGGATGGATGTAAACAAGCAATATGCATTTCTAGTGGTGGTAAATGACAGAGAACATTAAAGCAGGACAAGGGGGTGGGAGTGCAGGTCCACTGAGGCAGTGGGAGGGTGTTCCTTTTTTTATATCCCATGCCAGGTTATGTTTTCAGATAGCACGGCCTCTAGGAAGTGAGGGATGAACTGTGCACGTGTCAGGCAGAAGAGAAGTGTAGGCAGGCAGAAACAGCACGGAAGCCCTGGTGGGCCACTTTTTTGCCTGGTCATGCAGTGAAGTCGAGGAGGGGCAGTGGGAGGAGGTGAGGGCAGAGGTGAGGCTGCACTACTTACCGTCCTCTGCCAAGATGAAAACACTTACTGTGCTTGGAGAAGCTGTTGGGGGCATTGACCAGAAGAGGGTGCAGTCTGAGTCAGTACTGCTTCCTTCCAGTGGGTTCTTCAGTCTTGGTGGCTGTGTTGCCTGAGAGCCAGTCAAAGAAGCAGATTCAGGTGCCCCACCCAGACTTACTGAGTCAGAATCTTTGAGGACAGGGCCCAGGAATCTGTGTCCTAAGCTCTCCTGCTGATTCGGATACATGTCTAAGTGTTTAAGGAATTTTTATTTTACTTTTGATTGACAGATACTCATTGTATATATCCATGGGGTGCAGTGTGATGTTTCCACGCATGTGTGATCATTATGGAATGACAGAATCAGGCTAATTAACACGTTGATCACCTCACACTTCTATTTCATTGTGGGGGTTAAAATCTACTCTTTTAGCAATTTTGGAATAGGTAATACATTATTATTAATTATTATCATTAATTCTTAATCTACGTTGTAGATCAGAGATAGAGATCCCCAGAACCTTTTTCTCCTGTCTGAAACTCTGTGCCCTTGGGCTGGACCTCCCTCACTCATCAACATGTATGCTCCTTCAGTCTGTATGTTTTCAGATCACTGTGCATTATGGATGGACTACAGGGAAGGCAGAGTGAAATCAGGGAGACCAGTTAGGAAGCCGTGACTGATCCACATGGGAAGTCAGGGTCGCTGGTACCAGGCTAGTAACGATGGAGGCCGTGAGCAGCAGTCAGATGTGGGATGTATTTTATAGGCAGAGCCGGAGGATTTGCTAACAGATTGACTGTAGAGTATGAGAGAAAGAGGTCAGTATGGATGATTCCAGGGTTCTGGGCCTTCAAAGACAGGGGCTGCGGCTGCCAGTTACCGAGACGGAGACAGCAGGAGGAGAATTGGAGCACTTCCTTGTATGAGGTGGTAGTGATGAGGGCTTGGGGATGGGTCTGAAGTTTGGGGTTTGGTTACGGTTCAGATGAGCATGAGTCTTGGGGAATGGCATGTTGTCAGCATTTTGACCGCTGAGCCAAGGGGCCTTGTTAAATTCCTAACACTGGAGGTGTATTTACACAAATTTAAGATTAAAACTAATAATATATTTAATAGGAAGTTTGTTTATTTCTTACCATAAATTCTGTGTATTTTGTCTGATTTACTCGTAACAGGTGAAGTGAAGGTACCTGTAGTTCTCTGTGAAGATGTCTGTTTTGATATCACAGAGTGTAATAAACTATGTGGAAGAAGAAAACATTCCTGCTCTGAAAGCTCTTCTTGAAAAGTGCAAAGACGTAGACGAGAGAAATGAGGTAAAGCCAAGTTTCTAAAATTAAATTACTTCTCAAGTGTGTGTTGACCGTTTACTCTGTACCAGGCACTGTACTCAGGATATGTGTAAGAAATAGGTGGTTCTCATCCTCTGGCTTCCTGGGGTATACACGTGATATAACTCGTCGTCGTTAAAAGTATCTCAAATTCTGTTTTTGTAGTACATTTTAACATATAAATGACTGAATATTGAATTTAGGACTATGACTTTTTTCTCAGATGAAATAATATTCAGGAAGTTTGAGTCATAAAAACTATAGTGCTTCTAGCAAACTTTAGAGAACATCTAAGAGCCCCTCTTTCTACAAAAAAATTGTATGTTGTTGTTGTTAGGTGCTGTTGAATCGAGTCCGACTCATAGTGACCCTCATAGGGTTTTCAATGGCTGATTGTTGCCCTGGAAGTGGATTGCCACGTCCTTCTCCTGTTATTGGGGTGCTGGGAATTGAACTGAGGGCCTCTCAGAGAGCACAGCACAGCACTCTACCAACTGAGCTAAACACCAGCCCACAAATAAATTGTCCAGACAAAATTAGGAATTTTAAAAAAATGTATTTTTTTCAGTCAAACCTTAATTGTCTTCCTTGGTTGTTCTCTACACCTTGGGATTTTAGATGCCATATCTTTAAGAGAGAGTTAAATAGCTTAGGTGTTAGTGTTTAATAAGTCATTAGTAAACTAGCTTAAATTTCAGATCTCTGCTGAATGATATGAGTAAAAAGGTTATTTGTATTTCATCATGCAGAGCCAAATTGGAGATTATTTGCTATGACACATCAGGGAGTAAGAAACTTTTTACATCAATTGTTTAACTGTCAAAGTATGTGTTTAGCTTATAAATCTTAAGGAAAGTAACCTTGTGTCTTGTAACCGTATATTCAATAGAGTATAATTTTCTTTGTCAGTAGGTATGGTAAATACATATGTGTACATGTGTTTATATGTGTGACGATATGTTATCTGTGTAGGTGTGTAAAGAATTTTGTTTATAAAGTCTTTTTATTACCTTGAGAAAACATATAATACCAAATTTACCAACAGCAATTTATCTCCCATGGTTCTGGAGTGTAGGGAGATCAAGATCAGGGCGTGGTTTCTGGTGAGTGCCTTCTTGTCACCTCACAGGGCAGAAGGCACCCTATAGGTGAGAGAGCGCATGAAGGAGAATGAGAGAGGAAGGAGGAGGGCCAAGCTCATCCTGTTCCCAGGATCCCACTCCCGCAGACGTTGACCCATCTCCCAGTGACGGCATCGACCCCCTCATGAAGGCTGTGCTTGACTGACCAAATTACCTCTTTTTGTTTTCTTTTAATTTTTTTTACAGTACTGGGGGGGTTAAACCCAGGGCCTCACAAATACCAGGCACATTCTCTCTACCATGGAGCTGCACTCTTAGCCTTTCATTTTTATTTTTAATTTTTATTTTATTCATTTATTTTTTTGTGGTCCTTGGGGGCTGAACCCAGGGCTTTGCACATACTTTCCAAGCGCTCTACCACTGGGCTATGCCACCAACTCATTTTTTATTTTTTATTTGGTGTTAGGGTTTCGCTAAATACACAAGCTGCGGCTGGACTAGAACTTGAGATCGTCCTTCCTCAGCGTCCCAAGTCGCTGAGATTGTAGGCAAGCACTGGTGTGCCCAGTCCTGGTCATCTCTTAAAGTCACTGCTTCTGAGCACTGTTGTGATGGGAATTGGTTTCCAACACATGAGCTTTAGGGGGCACATTCACATCATACGCCACAGTGTCGTGGTTTATGGAGTCCTGTGTTTTTTAGAGAGGGATAGGAATTTGGTGGGGCGTGTGGGCTCGGATGTGGAGTGGACCTTTAATGATCCATCGTTGAATGGAAGGATAGTTGTCACCACATACTAAATTGCTCTATATCTCTTGAACTGTCGTTACTAGATTGGTTAAGCAAGAACTAGAAGTATTCAAGAACTGGCTTTAAGAGTCATCCTAGGAGGTAACTGTCTTTTTATCTTTAGGAATCTAACAGGACTTCATTGCAACCTTTCCTGAAACTTCCTGGCTAGGACAGCTACAAAATTGTATCAGTAAAGATTTGCTTTGAATTGCTTGGAACAGCTTTCAAAATAGTGGTTTAGACAAATGAAGATTTTGTTTTTCTCATATGACATGCTAGGAGAGCCATTCCAAGGTTGCCATGGTAGCTTCAGAATACCCCGAGGACCCAAGCTTGCTTTTGCTTTTCTGATCACTTCTGATTGTGCCAGTTACTTTACCTCAGCTGTACTGATACAGCTCCAGCATTCTGTCTCTGTATTGGTCAAGAAGAGAGAAAAGAGCACAGGCCAGCTGATCTAGTCCCCTTACAGAGCTTTCCAGGGAGACCTAGCCAGAGAGGTGTCACGGGATCATTCCTAGCTACAGTTGAGGCAAAACAGCATGGGGCTCTTTAGGTAAGCACATTGCCACTCCCAACATAATCCTGTCCCTCTGGGTATTAGTTAGACAACTGATAGTTCCTGCAAGACAAAACTATGACTGTTCAGATCTTCCGTGTGCCAAGTAGTTCTAGTTAATCAGATCTTTCTTATTTGTATAGCCATAGCCCTGTGGCATCCGATCCCGTCAGATCTCGGAAGCTAAGCAGGGTTGGGCCTGGTTAGTACCTGGATGGGAGACCGCCTGCGAACACCAGAAGCTGTAGGCTTGGGAGAAGGACCTGGCAACCCCCTCCCAAAAATCAATCTGCCATTGAAAACCCTATGAACAGCAGAGAAGCACTGACAATCGTGTTTCCCCTGTTGTACAGAGGGTCGCTATGAGTCGGATACGGACTTGACGGCACCTAACAACAACAACAAGAAGATAATAATATTTAATAGTAAATTATACACATTTACATTATTTTTTATTTCACGGAAGTGTTGTTGTGACCCCAGAAAAATAAACAGGTAACTCTTCTGAGTTTTTGGAATTCTGAAAACTATTATGTACAATTCATGAATCCTCGGGGGCTTGGATTCAGGTTCGTGGCTTTAATTTCTATAGTATACCAGTAGCTTTGATACCACCTCTTTATCCCTGTAGATTAGAGTGGAGAGAGATGCTGTGGAAAGTGTGCCAAAGAATTTAGAGCTGACAGAGGCATGCATGATGTTGTAATTGATATCTGCAGTTATGACAATTATAAATATGATGTTTAAGTAATCCGTTTAACAAGTAGCAATGTGTACGTTGCGTTTTAAAATGGTGATTATCAAGTTTAACGTTCAAAGGATAAACCTTTTCACCTGGAGAATCTGTTTATGTGTAAACCTCATTCTCTAATGAGTGATGTGGCTGCCACATATAACTTAATATCCATCATCATATAAGAATGTCTGTTTAATGTGATTTTCTTTTATACTTTTTTAAACCAGTGTTTGTGTTTAACTCTTTACTTGCATCATTCTTGTGATAGCATTTGGTGTATTGTGTCAATAATTACAGTTATTTGTTTGTATATTGCCCCTCATAGGTTTTTAAATCTTGGCTTGTTTTGTATTGTTTTGTTGAGATGGTGTCTCCCTGTAGCTCAGGCTGGCCTGTAACCCACTAGGTAGACCAGGCTGGCCTCGAATCGCGTCAGTCCTCCTACCTCAGCTTCCCAAGTGTTGGGATTACAGGCATGTACGATATTTACATTCTCTGAGATTTTCCTCACTCATTGACTCAACAAATATTTGAGTTCTTGGGTAATAGTCACTGACTCTCACATTCCATGTACAATTTTAAACACATAAACAAAGCAGACATGTTTGCCATCCTCGTGAAGTTTAGAACCGTTAGGAGAGACACACCAAAATCAGCTGTTAATCACACAAACGAAGATGTCATTGCAAACGAGGATTCCTCTAGCAGTGGAGAATTAAAAGGGGATCACTGAGCAGGTGGGCAAGCACACAAGCACCCCGGGAAACAGAGCAGGCAGGGTGGAGAAGCAGACCTGCCCTACTCTGCCTGTCAGTCAGGGCTTCTGTAGGCGATGGTAGCAATTTGAGTTCTTATCCAAAAGATCAATAGGAAAACATGGAAGAGCTTGAAGCCGAGGAATGATGGCCAACCAGCACTTAAATAAAAACCACAAGTATTTCCCCCCACACTGATACACACATAGGAAGTAGGTGCATCAGGAAGTATTATGTGTATTTGAACTTAATTTTTGGTGTGTATTTTTCTCATATTCCTTAGTGTGTTTTAGTACCATTAGTGCTAAAGGTTGAACTGGTTTGTTTAACCTGGTGCTTCCTAGTCTGTTTTGTGTCTTGACACTTACAGAAAACGACGATGTTTGTACTGTGCTTACAGTAGAGGAGGCTAGCTGCTGGGGATGTCCTGTTCCAGAATCAGCTGTCCAGGCCCTGTCCCCTGTTTTCCAGGGCTAAGGGAACTACATCTGCACTCACTCTTAGAAGGATTGAAAACACTGATTTAACTAGCCTGGGCTTTAAGTTCATGAGTTACGGTTGTAAGGGAAGTCTTAAACTATATATGTGGATTATATATGTAGCATCTGTATTTATTATTTTACTTTTCTCCTTCTAGGCTTGCTTTAGATAAAACATAAATATGATTAAAACCTCATTCAGTTATCATATTCTGCCAGTATTGTTGGAGGATTTTGTTGCCATGAGTGTTCTGAGATTTTTGTATACCTTGTGGTGATTGTATTCCAGATCCTAGTACTCTGCCAATAACAAGTACTCTGCATGTTTAGTGATTTTGAGTGAATATATAGTGCCCAACACATAGTACTAATACTATAGGAAGAAAAACTAATTTCATTTTCTTTTTGACTTTTCAATTATTAGTAAGCTTAAACTAAAGATTCGAAATGGTTTCTAAATTAAACATATATAGTATACACAACTAGTGAAATATAATATAAAATGAGTACTTAGCATACCTTCAAGAAAAGGCAGGTGAGGTATATTTAACAGTGATGTTTCTATGAGGAACATCATCTTAGTAAGTTTTCTGTGTCTTTTATTTTCTCCAGTGTGGCCAGACTCCGCTGATGATAGCTGCTGAACAAGGCAATCTGGAAATAGTGAAAGAATTGATTAAGAATGGAGCTAACTGCAATCTGGAAGATTTGGTATATATTAAAATAATTTACTCATTAATATTCTTTTGCTTTTCCTTAATTTTTGTCCTTGTTTTTCAAGAAATAATTGATTAAAAGTTGTACTTTCATATATATCTTACCTTTGCCTAATGTGCTGCATCGTTTTTTAAAGAATAATTCAGGAGAGAGACTTTTGCTTTCAATGAAGGATCTTGGCTCTTTTAGTTTTTTCTATAAAGATGGCACTGGCTAGCTAGCTTGCTCAGATGTATACAATTAGATGCCTGTCTTGTTGTTGTTGTTAGGTGCTGTCGAGTCGGTATCCGACTCATAGCGACCCTCTGTACAACAGAGGAAACACTATTGTCAGTGCTTCTCTGCTGTTCATAGAGAGGACCTATTTAGGAGTCATGCTTAGTCTATATCATTATACTTGATCATGGTTAGAAAGATGTGGCCCCTTCTGATAGTGCTTGCTTCTGAGGAGTAAGTCACCATTCTAGGAGATTACATTTCCTCTGGATTTCCCTGTTTTCATGGAATTGCTTTGAGGGTCACACAGCTACCTTTTAAAAAATTGAATGATCATTTGAATTAAATTACTCCAATAAAAAGTTAAGATAGGATACTAGTATGCTTTATTAGAAAATAAAAGAGTATAGTTCTTTTTTTAATCACATAATTTCAAAACCCAACCTACCCAATTACTGTACTTCATCAGGCTGTATATGTGCTCTCAAATCTGAATATAGGCTCTTTAATTTCAATTTATAGTAATGGTTGCTAGCCATAGGATTAGCCTTGAGGTTTTGGTAGTCATCTTTTCTCCTTAAAAAAAAAAACCTCACAATATATATGATTAAAAGTCCATTGAGAAGCCTGAACAAGCAGTTGTGAAACCATTTCTGCACCACCAGCAGTGATACAAATAGATAAATTCTTAAGAGAGCTTCACTATATTACAGAAGTTTGAAGTGGGTCACATCATATTGATTTGGTATAATCATTTGGCATGAAAACTCAAATTTTCTCTCCCTTTGAAATATTATTTTTTATTTTAAAACATACTATTTTGTATATGTATTCAAGGATAACTGGACAGCACTTATATCTGCATCAAAAGAAGGGCACATACATATCGTGGAAGAACTACTTAAATGTGGGGTTAATTTGGAGCACCGTGATATGGTATGTACATTTTCTATAATACAGTATTAATTAGCTGAATTTTGTTTGTTTGTTTGTTTTTGGCAGTAGTAGGGCATTGAACCCAGGGCTCTGCACCCCTAAGTTGCATCCTCAGCCCCCTTTTTCTTTTTTGTCTTGAGTGAGGTTCTCACTAAGTTACTCAGGCTGCCTCTGGCCTTGAACCTGTGAAACTCCTGCCTCTGCCTCCTGAGTTGCTGGGATTACAGGCGTGTGCAAAGGTGCCTGGCTTACTTAGCTGAAATCTTATTAATGATAATAAATACATATGAAATTATATATTTTTACGTATGAGGTGATATTCTTATAATGTTTTGAGAATTTGGGGTTGGACGTTGAAATGATCCTTGGTATTACAGTGTCTCTGTTAGAATGTTTTTAGTCATTTTCAGCTTATTTTAGAGTTTGAAATTTCAAAATATTGTTAAAAATAATTCTTTTTTTGAAAATTAAAATATATTTATTTTAGCTGCTAATACTGTAACAGCTGCTGTCATTGCTCTCACTCGTATTCTGAAATGTTAGGTTTGGAGCCATTGTTTAAGGTCTGGGGATGCAGCTCAGGGGTAGCATGCTTCCCTGGGGACATTGTTATATACCCATTGGAACATTATATTTGATCTGAAGATTATGAAAGCAGTGTCTGAATTATCAAATAAGAATTTCTTTCAACTAAGTAATGCACATTAATTATTCATGACAACAAAACTTTTAAAATATAGAATTTTAAACCATCTTTTTGTGCTTTTTTTTTTTTTTTTGAGAGAGTCTTGCTGTGTAGTCAGACTGAGCTCAAACTTGCAATCCTCATGCCTCAGACTCACAAGTGCTGGTATTATTACAGATGTGTACCACCATGCCCAACCAACCTTGGTTCTTAATTTTTTTTTAAATTAGGATACAGAATGATGGGTTTCATTATGCCATTTTTATATAGTATCTCATTTACTTTGCTCATACTATCCCCCATCTCTTGTGCCTCCTTCTCTCCTCCTGGTCCCTAGCCTCCCTCCCTATAGTCCCTCCTGTACTCTCACGTCTTACATATTTATGTATATATTTAAATCTAGATTCTCTATATGAGAGAAAACATGTGATGCTTGTCTTTCTGAGTCCAGCTTAGTTCACTTAACATGATAATCTTCATTTCTATCTACTGTCCTGCAAATCGACATAATTTTGTTCTTTATGGCTGCATAAAACTCCATTGTGTATGTATATCACAGTTTCTTTATACATTCATCTATTGATGGACATCTGGGCTGATTTCATAACTTGTCTATTATGAATAGTGCCACAATAAACATGGATGTGCCAGTATCACTGGTAGGTTGACTTAGATTCCTTCAGGTATATACCCAGGAGTGGTATAGTTGGATCATATGATGATTCTGTTTTTAGTTTTTTGAGGAGCCTCCATACTGATTTCCATTGTGGTTGTACTAATTTACATTCCCATTAGCAGCGTATAAGGATTCTTCCCCTGCCCTGCTTCACATCCTTGCCAGCATGTATTGTTTACTTTTTTGGTAGTAACTATTCTGACTGGGGTGAGATGGCATCTCAATGTAGTTTTGATAGGCATTTCCCTGATGGCTAATGATGTTGGACATTTTTTTCATATAATTATTGGTCATTTGTACTTTTTCTTTTGAAAATTTTCTCTATAATTAATTTATTGATTAGATTGTTTCTTTGGTCTTCATTTTTTGAGCTCTTTATGTATTCTAGATATTAATCCCCTGTCCAGTGTCTGGCTAGCAAAGATTTTCTCCCATTCCATAGGCTGTTACTTCACTCTGTTCATTATTTCCTTTGCTGTGCAGATGCTTTTTGTTTGTTATATTTTTGCAGTACTGGGGAATTGAACCCAGGGCCTTGCACATTCTAGGCAAGTGCTATACCACTGAGCCACGTCCCTAGCCTACTAATAAATCTACTTATTTATTTATTTATTTATGAGATAGTCTCACTAACTTGTACAGTTTGCTTCTAGCCTTGAACTTGTGTTCCTTTTTGCTTACCTTCCTATGTCTCTGGGAGCATAGGCATACACCGCAGTGCCCACCCCAGAAATTTAATTTTGTGTAGTCCCATTTGTCAATTCCTGCTGTTGTTTCCTGAGCTATTGGAGTCGTTTCAGAAAGTCCTTGCTTATGGCTATATCTTGAAGTGTTTTCTCTGTGTTTTCTTCTAGTGGCTTCAAAATTTCTGGTCTTACATTAAGGTCTTTGATACATTTTAAGGATCTAGTTTCATTCTTTTATATGTAGATATCCAGTTTTCCTTGGATGATTTGTTGAAAAGACTGTCTTTTTTCAGCATATGTTTTTGGCACCTTTGTTGAAAATTAGGTGGCTATAGCTGAATGGATTTACTTCTAGGTCCTCTGTTCTATTCCATTGGTCTACATGTCTTTTTTTTGTGCCAGTGTATTGCCGTTTTTTGTTACTATGGCTCTGTGGTATAATCTTAAATAAGTATTATGATATTCCTAGCATTATTTTTTTTTATTCAGAATTGTTTTAGCTATTTGAGGACTTTTGTGCTTCCATATGAATTTTAGGATTGAAAAACAACTCATTTTTCTTTAATGGATGAATATTTTTGAACTTTTGAGGAAATTGTTTCCCCTAGATACGACTCTGAGACATCATATAGTTGTAAATTTTTTTTGTTAGTTATAATTTTAAGAATATTTATAGATTTATTTATAAAATGTAATTCTCTTCAGACCTGCTATGTATACATATCACAAGATTAACAAGATGTGGTCCTTAATTATCACTTAGCTCTTTTAGCTGTTCTTTGATATGGCTTCTGGCTAAAGCATAAAGGCAAGAAAAAGAATCATTTCTGGCTTCCCTATAAAATGTTTAACCTTTTCCAAAGTTAATTTTAACAATAGAAGAAAGGAAGGAAATGATCTGCCTTTATGTATAAAACATACAT